>UESW01003843.1:1727153-1808563 GCA_900491605.1 Calamus simplicifolius | reverse complement strand
AATTTCTTAATGAGAGCTGCTTTGATGTGGACAATAAGTGAGACTTCTGGCATATGCAATGTTGTCTGGTTGGAGCACTGCTGGACGTCTGGCATGCCCTCATTGCATATATGATTCGGATGTATTTACATTGCAAAGAGTGGTAAGCAATCATGGTTTGATAATCATAGGAAGTTCTTGCCCCCAAATCATCCTTACAGGCGTAACTTGATCGCCTTCCTGAAGAACAAAGTAGTCACAAAATTCGCCGAACCGGTTAGGTCTGGCACGGATATATTTGATACTATAGAGCATTTGGGGTTGAGGTATGCTTGGGAACCAGATGCAGATAGAATAAATGGCCGTATATGTAAAGAACATGACTGGAAGAAGCGGAGCATATTTTGGGATTTGCCTTATTGGAGCACAAATCTCATCCGGCACAACTTGGATGTTATGCATATCGAGAATAATTTTTTTGATAACATATTTAACACGGTGCTAAACATCCCAGGAAAAACAAAAGACACTGCAAAGTCAAGAGAAGAACTTAATCAGTATTGCAGAAGAGGTGATTTGAGGAGGAGTGCGACGGGACCTATCCTAAAGCCTGTTACACTCTTGACAAAAATTCACGAGAAGTTTTATGTAACTGGCTTAGAGGGTTAAAATTTCCAGATGGTTATGCCTCAAATATCGGTAGGTGTGTGGACATGCATAAGCTCAAGTTGTTCGGCATGAAGAGTCACGACTGTCATGTTTTCATGCAACGGTTATTGCCTATAGCTTTTCGTGAGTTGCTTCCGCAACATGTCTGGAAGGCATTGACAAAGCTCAGCTTGTTCTTCAAGGAGTTGTCTGCCACAGTCATTACTTCTGCATCCATGGCAAGGCTTGAGGAGGAAATTCCAATTATTTTATGCAAGCTGGAGCGAATATTTCCTCCTAGTTTTTTTGACTCAATGGAGCATTTACCGGTTCACTTGCCATACGAAGCGAGCATAGCTGGTCCCGTGCAGTATCGCTGGATGTATCCTTTCGAGAGGTAAATATATACATCATTAAGACATATTGACATTTCAAATATTATTTCATTGCGAGAAAATTGGTTAATTTTTTGTCTCAACTTTACATATAGGTACCTTAAGAAGTTAAAAAATAATGTGCGTAATAAGGCAAGGGTTGAAGGTTCTATATGCAATGCACACTTGGTCGAAGAAGTTTCAGCTTTTGCCTCGCATTACTTTGAGGGTCACGTCCACACGAGGAGCCGAAATCTTGGTCGTAACGATGACGTATGTGTGGACGAAGAAGAACCTAATGATGGTAGAATATCAATTTTTAAATGTATCGGCCGTTCATTTGGGGGGCAGAAGTCAAGAAATCTTAGCGATATGGAGTATAATGCAGCACATTATTATATCTAATGAACTGTAGAGAAGTCGATCCATATATTGAGTAAGTGTATACTTAAATGCTTTATTGAACTTCTAATTTAAATTACAATATACCATAATATTTAATTGCTAACATCAGTTTTAATCCTTATCATCCCATAAGGATGTATTGTGATAGACAACGACAAATGAATCCCGACATCAGTCAAGTTGCAATTGGACAGAAGTTAGAAACGGAGTTTCGCTTACTGGTTTTATGAATTTGTGAGTAGTATCACTCAATCAATTTCAGTAATGACTTTAATTTTTCGAATTGGTTGTGAATAGCTTATTAATTTATAGGTAAACGGTCCATGGTCCCCAATCGATAATATTTTCATTAAATGTCTATCGCAATGGCCATTGAAGACGTAACAACCTCTACTGGCTATTTTGTTAATGGGTACAAATTTCAGATTGAACGATTAGCAGCTTCAAGAGGCACGCAGAACTGGGGCGTGTGTGTTAAAGGAGAAAGTGTTGGAGCAAATATGCAGGATTATTACGGAAAGTTAGTAGAGGTGGTTGAAGTTGAATATCCGGTTGGCCTATGAAACGAATCGTATTGTTTTGTTGTGATTGGTTGATCCAATAGTTCCTGTGGGCAAAAGGGTTCATAACGACTACAATTTGGTTGAAGTGAATCATCGACGAAGATTGCAGAAATATGACCCATTCATCCTTGCATCCCAAGCTCAGCAAGTGTTTTACTGCGGATATCCAAGTTTGTGCAACGACAAGCGAGATTGGTGGGCTGTTTCTAAAATCGTCCACGTTCAACAATCTTATTAGAGGAGAGTTCATCAAGTCAATCAGCCGAGTGCCCTGCATTTCAAGAGGATGAGATGGAAATGCATGCAATTGAGGACGACACAAGGGCTCCTGAAACATCACTTAGAGATCCAAATGGTGATGTCCAAGAAATTGCGGATGCAAATGTTCAGTTCCTTCCGATGATAATGAAACTGAATTGCAGTCCGATACGGCATCGGATGTTGAACCAACATTTCATGAAACAAATGACCGATTAAACATAGAGGTTTTTTTAATTCAACTTTATTTTATAAGTGGTAAATTTTTACATAGTCAATCATTAATCGTAATTTAATTGCATGAATCTTTAGTATTTTCAGTATGACGGCAGAGGTAGATCTACCGACGACATACGGAGTGAGCAGGGACGTAGCTGCTGCATCAGATCACATGAGCTTTGGAGATGGAGAGTTTGGATCTCCACACATCACACAGCCTTCGATCTCTCCAGCAGTCGGCGGTGATCCTGCATTGTATTACCATCCAGTCGATCGGCACATACCTCCGAGAGTTCTTCCACATCGGCCGCACCGTACTTCAACTTGATGCTCATGGGCTGTAAGTATATACTAATTAAAAATATATGTTTATATTTTAAGTCAATTACTTATAAACATGCATTTTTTTAACAGATTTATTGAGCAGCATCATGTATCCAGCCACATCAGCGCCGTATTTCAGAGGCATGCAGATCCCAGTGGCTACAATTGGCGCCATGTATCTCCAGCCACGATGGAGTTTTATTTTTCTGAGTTTCAGGTAAACTTATTAAATACAATTTATCACTGATATAAAATTTCTTAATCTTAATAAATTCTGAAACTCACTGTTTATTTTAATGCAGAAAAAGTTTACGTGGGACCCTACCAGCCATGATGCCATTAGGGCAGCATGGGAGGCTCTGACGGGACGTCGATACTCCGACATGCTTCATCGTTGGAGGTCATCGGGTCAGCGTCCTGCGCATATGCCAGAGGATATTTGGCACGAATGGCAGCAGGCCTGGCAGTCCGATGGCTGGCGCAGTAGGTCCGCATCAGCCAGCACGAACCGCCGATCCGAGAAGGGGGGTCCTGGCACGGGTCTCTCCCACCATACTTCGGGCTCCATTTCGATTCAGGAGCACAGACGCGTATGGTAAGAAAACATAAATATTTTAATTACTAATTTAGTTATTTACAAATATTTGTATTAATATCAATTTTTTTATTGTTATAGTCTGAGCAGGAGGGCGGAGATCTTGGTGAGTTTCGTCTATTCAGGGCGACACACACCAGGAGGGATGGTTCCTGGGTCGACACGCGATCACGGGAGGTTGCGGTAAGAAATTAGCTTTATGTAGTATCTGTTTAATTTCTAAAATTTTATTTCGAGAAATTTATTAACTCATTTATTGTTGATTTTATAATTCAAAGACACGAGTCGAGGAGCTTCGCTCCCAGGCATCGCAGGTCGACTCCACTGATGGGGAGACGCCCGTCGAACTCTCAGTAAAGGTTATTGGTGCCCAGCCGCGAGACCGTAGGGTCTATGGTCTGGGCACTAGAGCTTTTGCATATTTTCTCCATCAGGCCTCCAGCTCGCGATTTTCTGGTGATATTCCTGTCGAGCGTTTAGATGACATTTGGAGATCTATTGCGGAGGAGGTTCGGCAGGACATTGTCAGGAGGTTCGGCAGGACGTTCGGCAGGAGGTCGAGCACAAGTTCGAGTAGCGTATGCGAGGCCGGGATCAGGAGCTTGCAGACGTGCGAGATCAGATGCGTCATTTGCAGGATATGGTTAGCCGCTTGTCGCAGGGTCTCCACCTCCACGTGATCGCTTAATTCTTGATGTTTTTTTTTCTTTTTATATGTTGTACATGAAAACTTTAAATTTTAATATATGAATTATTTTTAAAAATTGATTATTTGGATCAATACGAGTGAAGAATGTTTCTATCAATATTTAAATGTAACGAAATTGTATTAACCGTTTTAATTTTTAATATTTATATTTTTTAAAAAATTTAATTAGCGACGCATTAGCGACTGAAATTGCATCGCTAATATTTTTAAAATATTATTATTAAATATTGCGACGCAATGACCTGGCGTCGCAATAATTTAAAAAAAAATTTAGCGACGCATTCGCGACTCAAATTGCGTTGCTATTATATCTAAAATATTTTAATAAATATTGCGACGCAATGACCTTGCGTCGTAATTTTAAAAAAAAAATTTTTGCGATGCATTAGCGACTCAAATTACATCGCTATTATATCAAAAATATTATTATTAAATATTGCGACGCAACTAAATGCGTCGCAATATTGCGATGCAAAATGCGTCGCAATATTGCGATGCAATTGAATGTGAATATTTAATAATAATTTTAAATATTAAAAATTAGTTTTAAATTTAGCGATGCATTTGGATGCGTCGCAATATTGTAACGCATTATTGTGTGCAGAGAGTCGCAATATTGCGACGCAATTGCGATAAATGGATATTGCGACGGACATCTGAGCGACGCCGTCATTGCGTCGCTATTGCGTTGCAATAGCATGTTTAGCGACGCAATTGCGACGCATTTGGGCATCGCAATATTTTTTTTCCCTTGTAGTGTATGTTAACAACTATTTAATCCTACATTAATTATGTGCCAAGAATAATTTTGATATTTATTTAAAATTAAAAAAATTTAATAGTACCTTTCTAATAGTTTTTTTAAATAATATCTTAAATTATAACTTAAGCTTTATATGTTCATGATTAAATTTGATATGAATTTGAATATAAATTCGATCTTAATCTGATAAAAATATCAAAGCTTGATTAAATTTAGTTTCATATTAATTATGTATTGAAAAAAAAATTAAATATTTATATGAAATCAAAAAATTTAAATATTTGAGCTTCTAAGCTCTCACAGCCGTAGCCGCCGTTGCACCGCCTCTTTGGAAATGAAATGCGTATAACTTCAGGTAATACGTGGAATTGCCTTTCTCGCAGTGGAAAGTCGAGATCAAGATTAAGATAAGGAATACTGCTGAGTAGACCGAGACAAAGAAGGATCTGCATCAACGTCAATTTTAGAAGCAGAACCATTGCGTGCGATTCTTGGTGGTGACAGCGAGGGTCGCGGCGATTCTGGACTTCCGTGGTTAATCGCCTTTAGCTTTTGTATATCTTGCGTGCAACGCACGGATACTACTCAAGCTTCACCTGTTTTTTTGGACTAAGAACGTTCATGAGAAAGGCCTCTAGCCTACACAACTTGAATTTATGCTTCCAAAAAGTAAAAAGAAATACAACTTGATCATCAACCACCACCCACACCTCACGCAGTTCGTATTTGCTGTTTGAACGTGGCATGCAAGCAGCTATATTTTGGACCATAGTTATCAAATTCAGCTAGTTTAATCGGATTGATCAAATTATTTTGATCTCTTATAATTTAATTTTATATTAGAATCAAACCGACTTATCTTTTGAGTTCCGATTCAATCAATCGGTTTGATTCAATTTTAACAATTATGATTTGGACATCTAGCATCTCTAACCCTGATGATTAGAAAATACGGGAGAATGTTGCTATAAGACACACTAACCCTGATGCATCTCTAACCCGGATGACTTTTATTTTTTTAATTATTTATTCTATTTTCTAGCTAAATTATCTTCAAATGGATCTCGCAGCAATGCTCCTTTAATATTTGTTCATTTTCTTTGGAGGAACGAAAGTGAAGGTACCACTTTTAGGTATTAAATTCAAAGCTCACCACTGGCATGTGCTGAGGAGAGAGATGCCGATCCACAGACCCGAGTCTTGCCGGCAATGATTCTTCTTCCAGGGTTCCATCCTTTGTTCACCGTGTCATAATTTCTCGGGGCAGCTGCTGCCATTTTCTGAAAATAAATCGATGAACTAGCCACTGGTTCGAGACACTTAAAAATCTTTGGGGCAGAGAGCCACCGCTGGTCGTTTCTTGTCCTTAAGCTACAGGGCGACGTGGGAGAATTAAGCTACTTTTAAAGCTCAATAATTGAGTTCACCTGTGAACGAGACTACTTATCATGGTATATTCATACATGATAGAGCAAAATTAGTGTGGCAACTTGCAGGTTATCATACGTGGGATAAGCAGTGCTCAATGTTGCATTTTTTTTTGACGATATTCATCGAGATATGAGAAGGAATTTTGATTTTTTTAGCTCTTTGACTACTTATATTGCTTATCAGCTCTAGTTATCGGAATCGATATATTTTCTTGATGCCATTGATCCTCCTTATAGGATAGTCAATACAGCTCAGTCCCTTTCAGCTGAGTACATACTCCATCAGTTTGCCCTTGACTCTGATAGCCCTACCATCTGAGATTCCCCTGTCTCTGCAGCGCACCGGCATACGGTCTTCATTTCTTTGGAACTCCCTCCACTAGGGCTTATCAAAGTCAATTTTGATGGCAGTATTCGTGGTTGTCTGGCTGGTTCGGCTTTTATGATCCATGGGTCTGATGGATCTTTGATGGCGGCTGACGGTTTTGGCCTCCTTGACCTTTTTGTGACGGCTATTGAACTGCATGCTACGTGGGTTGGCATATCCGCCATACACAGTTTAGGTATTCGCAGACTTATCATTGAGGGTAACTCTATCACTATGGTGCATTGGCTCTGACAGAAACTGGGCGACCCTATTCTGATCAATCCTATGATATGCGATATTCGGTCTATGCTTCATCAGGCTGATACAGTTCAGATTCGACACACTTACCGAAAGCTAATTCAGCGGCTGACTGGATTGCTGCCCGGGTTGTCCATCACTCCGGACCGTGGTGCTGGATGCCGGATGATCCGTGTCGTCTGTGTTTTCTTAAATTTTGTACTATGATAAATTAGGTTTGACTCAATCAAAACTAGTGTGATCGTCCGTTTGTAAAAAAAAAAAAAAAAGCTCAATAATTGAGTTCAGGGAATGGTCCATCTGATCAGTACCAAAAATCTATGAGGAAATTCTATTGTAGCCCATCTCCATACCGATATCAGTAGTAAGTATTAATCCGTTATAACTAGCTCGATACGATAGCATACTGATCAAAATAACATACTTTAGTTCACGCAAATAAATCCTAGCTAGTATGTCGATGTCTAATTTGGTGCCTGCAGGGAACTTCTATTCTTCCAATCAAAGCAAACCTGTTGATCCAAACTCATGGCGCAACGAACAATCGTTAATACTCTGAACCTCATCCGACAAATCTCTCGCTGCCCCCAACTTTGCATTCTTATTGGTCCAAATGGCAATCAACTATTTTTTCAACAGTTGCCAAAACTTTCCTGATTGTTGGAATTAGAGAAGTTAGTGGTTGTTGCCTGCCAGAAAATAGTGATGTTATAAATTCTCATTGCTTAATGAAATATCTGATTGGCTCTCTAACACCAAACCTGATGAGCTTCTAAGAAATCTATGCTTAAAACCTAGTCTCATGTGCAAAAGTCATGGCATGTCGCTCAGGATCTAAGCACCATTGACCGAAGACATGAAGATTATTGAGAGAATTTTTTCAAGTGTGATAGCTTTGGTTATTCTTCTCTGATGGATTTTAAATCATTAATTGGAAAAGCATTTTCCTTGAAACTTAGCGATTTTTTTTAACAAAAGAAAATTTGGAAGATGGATTTTGACTTGGTTTTCTTAGGGACTGTTTGGATTGGGGTGAATGGGGTGTTGAGCAGCGTGTCCTTAGCAGAAGCCTCAAGAAATCAGGCACATAAGGGAAGATAAAAAAAATTCAGCACACAATATGAATTATGGAAGAAAAAAAAGAATATTTTCTTTATTTTTGTATCTCGTTACATTGGATAATCATCCGTGGTGCCTTCTATAATCATCCTTCTTGGTACCAGCCAGCAACCAACTCCCTACAAATATAAAAGCCCAATGCATACCTCAATCCTAACCAATCAGACGCCCAGCAACTTCCAAGAAAACTAACGCCTAGCGCACGTTGGGATCTTAGGCTAATCCAAAAAACTTGAGCTCAATCCCTATGGACCCTGTCACATAACCTACAATTAGATTATTAAACATTTTCTTAAAAAAACTCCACTCTAAACCATACAAGAAAGCACTCAAACCCGAGCCCATATATACCCATGACTCACATGCTCTCTACCCTTGGGTCATAAGCCGATCCAAATAACTTAGGAACCTAAGAACTTATGTTGCCTAAGCTTTCAAACCTGTGTGACTTTCCTGGACTTTGGATGTGACATACCTGAGCTTACAATCTCTACCTTGGTGCATCAATGCTACAGTAAGCTCCACCTAGTCCATCAATCCCATCAGTGCTCCACATCTGAAAAAGCTATCTCGAGGTGATACCTTAGTGAGTGCATCCGCTACGTTATCTTTGGTGTACACTTTCACAAGCTCCAACTCACCATCCTCCACAAGCTCCCTGATCCTATGGTATCTGATGTTAATATGTTTGGTCCTAGCATGATAGATCGGGTTCTGGACCAAACATAAAGCACTCTGGCTATCAGAAAAAATCATGATCGCTTCTGTGCTATCTCCATCTCCAGTGCAAGACCTTTCAACCACATAGCCTCCTTTGCAGCCTCTGAAATACCAATATACTCTGACTCGTAATAGATAATGTCGTCACTAGTTGTAGACTTGACCTCCATGATATTAGACCATCATTCAACATAAAGACATACCCTGTTGCTGACCTCCTGGTGTCCAAATTACCTCCATAGTCAGCATCAACAAAACCTGCTACCCGATCCTGAGCCTCCATGGTCAGTCTAATGTCATCCTCCATGCCACTATACCCATAGCATACACCAACACTGACTGTGCCAACAAGATATTTGAAGATCCCTTTCAGAGCTCTCCAATGTGCTCTATCCGGACTAGCAATGAATTTGCTAACCTGTCTAACAACATATGCAAGGTCAGGCCTACAAACCATAGCATACATGAGGTTGCCAACTCCTGAAGCATAAAGTACTTTGGACATCTTCTCGGCCTTTGTCTCAGAACTTGGTAGCATGGTCTTGGAGAGCTTAATGTGACCGACCAATGATAATGCGGCTTGCTTTGCACCATTCATATTGTACCTCTCCAAAACCCTCCTAATATAAGTCTCCTGAGATAAGTGAAGCAACCTCCTGTCTTTATCCCTGAAAATTTTGTCCCCAAAATCCGTGTAGAAGGACCTAAATCCTTCATTTCAAACTCAGCTGACAATGCTGCCTTTAGATCTTCTATAACAGCTTTACTCTTATGTAATTAACATATCATTCATATACAAAAGCAAGTACAATCTAAAATTATCTTATAAAATCTGAAAATAAAGACAGGGATCATACTCACATCTAGATATGCCGATGTTCCTCACAAAAGTATCAAACTACAGGTACCACTAATGCGGCGACTACTTCAAACCATACAAAGACTCTGCAAATGACATACCTTTTTTTATGACCCCAGTTTTATGAACCCCTTCAGCTGCTCCATATAAATCTCCTCCTCCAAATCTCCATGAAGGAAGGCCGTCTTGACATCCAACTGCTCCAGTTCCAAATTCTGCACTACTATAATGCTCAGCAACATCCTGATAGATGTGTGTCGTACCACTGATGAGAACATCTTATTGTACTCAATGTTTCTTTCTGAGAAAATCCTTTGGCCACTAACCTGGCCTTATACATGATCCCTTCCTTCTCTGTGGCTCCTTCTTTGCACTGAAATATCCATTTGCAACCAATGGGCTTCTTTCCACTTAACAATGATACCACCCGCCAAGTCTGATTCTTCCGCAGGGACTGCATCTCTTCTGTCATAGCCTGAACCCATCTATCTCTATCCTAGCTTGTCACTGCCTCCTGGTATGCAACTGGTCCTCCACTGGCAGCTACCAATGCATATGATATGATCTCTCCAAACCTATATCGCTTTGGCTACCGAATGATCCTCTTTGACTTATGCAGCGCAATACCGATGCCTATCCCAGAATGTGATTCCTCCCTCCGCTCATCTCTATCGTGAGCATGCATTTGGCTGGTCCCCACATGTGAAGACATATCTGAAGTATGCTCCACCTAAATCTCATGTCCTCTTGGCGATACTACAAAAGGTAAAATATCATAAGAGGTTAGTTACTCAGTTGCGCCCTGCTGAGCCTCCTGTTGCCCATCCGCATCCGACTGGGCCTCCGGCTGAACCTCCACCACCTCCTACCTCTTGAGGACTGAGCTCTCATCAAAGACTATATCCCTACTAATCGTGGCCTTCTGGTTTAAGGGATCCTATAGCCTGTATCTCTTGACTCCTTGCGGATATCCAATGAACACCATTTTTTGGGCTTTAGCATCCAACTTGGTCCGCTAACTGGCATCCACATTATACATCCAAAAACTCTGATATGGCTGAGCTCCACCTGTCTACCAAACCATACATCCTTTGATAACCTCCCATCAAGCTTGGCATGAGGAGACCTGTTCACCAAGTAGGTTGTTGTGTCAACTGTGTCCATTCAAAACATTTTATGTAATCCTACTTGCAGTCTCATACATCTAGCTTTCTTTATAAGAGTTCTGTTCATTCTCTCAACCACTCCATTTTATTGAGGAGTTCTAACCACTGAAAATTATCTTCTGATGCCTCCATCTATGCAAAATTTCAGAAACTCTTTGCTTGTGAATTCTCCACCGTTATCAGACCACACCACCTTTACATACCTCCCTGTCTCCTTCTCCACCTCAGACTGCCATGCTTGAAATTTGGAGAAGACCTCTAACTTTTTCTTCAAGAAATATACTCAGACCTTTCTTAAAAAATCATCAATCAGAGTCATAAAATATCTGGCCCCATTCCTGCCCAAAACTGGAGCTAGACCCCAAATATCACTGTGTACTAGCTCCAAGGGACCTGTACTGTATGCTAAAATGGTAGAAAATTTTACCTTGTGTTGCTTGCCCATCTGACATGGCTCACAGACCTCTACAAGACCCTCATCCAAAGCTAGAATCATCGTATTCTTTATCAGCACCCTCATGTCTCGCTCTCCTAAGTGACCAAGACGGTAGTGCCACATGCGGTATATATCCTGCTAACTGTACACTGCTGCTGTTGTCTCAAACTGTCCACATATCATAGACCCAACTAGCTGATACAAATTATTTTTCAGCCTCTTTCCCTTCATCACAACCATGGCACCTTTCATGATGTTAAGTACATCACTCCCGGAGCGACAACTGAAGCCAAATCCATTCCTCTCCAGATACTCCAAAGACATTAGGTTCTTCTTCAAGTCAGGAACATGCTTTACATGAGTAAGAGTTCTCACAACCTCATCAAACATCCTGATCCTAACTATGCCAACTCCTGCTGCCCTACAAGAATGGTCATCCCCTAATGTCACATTCCCCACATCAATTTTAGTATACTCTATAAATCAGGACCAATGCGGTGTATAATGATGTGAGCAGGCTGAATCAAGTAACCAACTATCTGTTATTCTTCTGTATGCATCTGAAACCATCAAGAGGTCCTTTTCGACCCCTACATCTTCAATAGTACTAATAGATTCTTTCTCCTTCTTCTCTTCTTGAGGTTTCTTCCAAAGAGGACAATTCCTCTTTATGTGTCCAACCCCATTACACTTGTAACACCTAAAATTGCCTTTGCCTTTCTTTGACTTGGACCTAGATCAGCCCCTGTGTTTGCTAACCTCCTTGCCTCTACCGGTTCTCTCTCCCACTATGAGGCCCTCCTAAAGTATACCTTCCCCTGTCATCTTTCCTTGCTGCTTATTGGATCTCAACACAAATACAATATTTTCATATAGTAGTGTTTCTTTTCCATAAAGCAATGTAGTAACAAGAGATCATAAGACATAGGTAATGAGCATAACAAGAGAAGAGATTTATTTTTTTCCTCCATCTTAACACCAAGAGTCATCAAATCATTGTATACCCTATCATACTTCTGAATATGAAGAACAATATCCCCGTCTTCCTGTATCCGAAGACTATATAGTTATTTCTTCAACATAAGTTTATTGCACATATTTTTACCAATGTACAAGGAATGCAACTTGGCTCAAAGGCCCTTCGATTTCTTCTTATCTAGGACACTATACAAAGCCAAATCAGTAAGACACCCTCTGATCACTGCGCATACCCTCTTCTCAAGAGACAACCAATCCCCTTTTGATATCTCCTCAGGCCTTGTTTCCAAAGCAACATCAAGAAAATTCTGCACTAGTAAATCCTCAACCCTCACCTTCCACATGAAAAAACTTTCTTTTCCATTAAATTTTTTAAACTCAACTTTGCTTCCACTACTCATGGTTGATCAGGCCACAAACAGTAACCACAAAGATGAATTAAGAAAAAAATACCTAGAAGGCAAACTCCTGGTTGAAACCCGTTGCAAGATGCTGCGATTTTTTTTGTTTTTTGGAAACGAATCTAGGATCTGATTTCTCCCTTTACAAATCTTCTTCCTCTTCCCAAGCACCTCTCTAATGCTTTAATACCACTTGTTGAGCAGCGTGTCCTCAGCAGAAGCCCCAAGAAATCAGGCACGTGAGGGAAGATAAAAAAATTTCAGCACACAAGATGGATTATGGAAGAAAAAGAGAATGTTTTCATTATTTTGTATCTCATTACATTGGATAATCATCCGGGGTGCCTTCTATAATCATCCTTCTTGGTACCAGCCAGCAACCGACTCCCTATAAATATGGAAGCCCAGCGCATGCCTCAATCCTAACCAACCAGACGCCTAGCAACTTCCAAGAAAATTGGGCGCCCAGCGCAAGTTGGGATTTTAGACCAATCTAGAAAACTTGAGCCTAATCCCCATGGACCCAGTCCCATAACCTACAATTAGATTATTAAACATTCTCTAAAAATAACTTTCCTCTAAGCGATACAAGAAAGCACTCAAACTCGAGCCCATGTAAACCCATGACTCACATGCTTTCTACCCTTGGGTCACAAGCCGATCTAAATGACTTAGGAATATGAGAACTTATGTAGTCTAAGCTCTCAAACCTGTGTAACTTTCCTGGACTTTGGATATGCCACATTTGAGCTTACATGGAGGGAAGGGGAAGGAAACAAAGGAGAAAGGTTATAAGTTACTTTGTTTGAAAGGAAGGTGAAAGAGAGAGGGAGAAGGGAATGAGAGTAACCGGTTCCCTCTGTTTCTCAAGATAAATTTATTAACCCCCAAATCGAAAGTAAGCTGGAAAAGGAAAAAATGTTTAAATTATATTTTTTTGGAAGACCAAAATATCCCTTCTTTTTCTATTCTTCATTCTTTTATTCTCATGGTTCATTTTCCTATTCTGAAAGGGTATAATTGTCACATAACTCATTCCCTTCTTTTCTTCTTCTTTATCCAAACAAGATAATTGATATTACCTTTCTTTTTCCTTCTATCCTTTCCAAACAAGAGAAGAAAAACAACCATTCCTTTCCTTCCTTCTCCTTCCATCCCTTTACTTTTTTATTACTCTCCACTTTCTTTCCCTTCAAAGATCCAAACATAGCCTTATGAGTTTGAGAGAAATCACTAAAAATTATAAAAATTTTCATATATTTATATACCATGCATATAATATCCAGCTAAGTTCTACTCTCTCAATGTTTTTCCATGAGTTTCATATCAGTTTTCCTCACCATTTTGATAGCAAATTTTTGTGTTTTTTTTTGTTTTGTTTTGTTTTGAGAAACTAGTTTTCGTCTCGTTCTTTGCTTTCCATTTAGGTATCAATTCTAGTATCTCTTTCTATTATTGACAGTATTAGATGGACAATGGGTTCAGTAGAACATAGCATGCAAGACACCTTGACACGAAAAGATGCTTAAAAGAATGGTAACGTAAAGGGCCAAAAGTTACGAAAGCAATTTATTCTACTTCAGACATCTCACTGATGGTCCTAGAACCATCATATTTTGGAAGAGCTTTAACATGGCTCAAAGAAGCTGAAGTCACAAATATGTGAGTCGATACTAGCACCATTTGATCAAAGTGATATAAATCTAAAACTGGATCTTTGAGTTCGATCTAGGCGCAACTCTTTGTTACCAGATCCAATGAGGGCAATCAATCTTACGTTATCATATGATTCATGATCAAATAATTTCTTGTTTGGATCTGACAAATGTCAAGCATCAACGTAACAGATCTTGCATCAAATAATATACCCCAATTTGGTAGCTCCCAATCATATTATCACCTGAACTTATTGGTATGAGCTTCCCACGGAGTACAGCATCCAGTGCCAGCTTTGACGTAAACCTATATGGATGTACCTCACCATGCCAAAGAAAGTTAAGATAAGGGGC
The DNA here is from genome assembly GCA_900491605.1 of Calamus simplicifolius. Taxonomy (NCBI): domain Eukaryota; kingdom Viridiplantae; phylum Streptophyta; class Magnoliopsida; order Arecales; family Arecaceae; genus Calamus; species Calamus simplicifolius. The sequence continues at coordinate 1,793,983 of UESW01003843.1, read as the reverse complement.
CACGTTTCCAAAGCTACGCCCAACCCACCCATGTGATATCTTCACGCCCCCACTAAAATCCTCATCACTGTCTTCTGACCCCATCCTTCGGCCGAAATTTTTAAAAAGACGAAAAGAAAGGACGTCAAAAGCCAAACCAGTCCCTTTTTTTTCATTAAGCTTTTTTTAAATCGATTTTCTTTTCTTTTTTTTTTCTTTTTTCTGCTGAACCCAAACGATTCCTTTTGCCCTTTGACACCCTCCCATCCCCTCTATAAATCTCCCTGCACTCCCCACTTGATTCTTCCCCTTCTCCATTCACCTTGCCGTGAGGGGGAAAAGAAAAAATAAGCCAAAAGAAAGTATTAGCTAGAATTACGCAATCCCAAGGTTCCTTAGCCTAGCTAATTAACTTGGTTAAGTGGCCTTGCATGTGCCTTGGAATCATTCAATGTTATTATAAGTTTATTTCTGCAACAATTCCCATCACCTTCTGCACATTATTTTTCCCCTCCTGAATTGGATCTTTATAAGGAGGTCTGCTGCTAGCTGAGAACCTCCCCTTGCCTTCCTTTCTTCCAGCTGAGAATTCCCTCGAGGTTGTTGGTCTCTCAATTATGGGTGAAGCTAAGCAGGTGTCCCATTGCTCATATTTTCTTGAGCGTTGTAATATCCTTGGAATGTAGATTTTTTTTTTCTTTCCTTTTCTAGTTGTAGATTTATCATGGAGTGTGTCTCTCTTTAACTTCCTTCATGATAGGAAGAAGCTACGGTAGAGGCCAAGCCCGAAGAGAAAAAAGAAGACGAAAAAGAGGAGAAGCAAGAGGAGAAGAAGGAAGAGAAGGCTGCAGAGAATAAGGAGGAAGCAAAGCCCTCCCCTCCCCCTCCCATTGTCTTGCTTGTGGACTTGCACTGTGTTGGATGTGCAAAGAAGATTGAGAAATCCATCCTCAAGTGCAAAGGTCTCTCTCTCTCTTTCTCTCTCTCTCATTATGTGCTAAACTTTTCTAAGTGGTAATCGACAACAGGGGTTGAAGGGGTTGAGGTGGACATGGCACAGAATCAGGTCACAGTCAAAGGGATGGTGGATCCTCAGGTTTTATGCTCCAGAGTTCAAAAGAAGACTTTCAGAAGAGCCAAAGTCCTCTCCCCTCCGCCACCAGCCGAAGGGGAGACTATGCCGGAAGCACAGGTTTAAATCCCCCTTCTTGCTATAAAATAATATACACATGCATGTACGTAGCCACCCTCATCCTATAAATCCTATAAAGCGTGCATACATAGAGCTACGTCGGAGTCTCTCCCCCCATTGTCACATCGATCCAATGGCTTGGAATAAACGAGACGTCGAACCCTTCACCTTTGGGCAAATAAGAGCTAGCACGTATGATTCCTATGGAGCTGCATGGCTTAATTACTCGATTTATTGGGATTTGTACATTGAGAATATGATGTGCAGATGGTCAACTTTGCACTGAATGCCATCCATGGACAACGATGCGCGGTATACAGCTAGCAGCAGCAGATCCTCCACAACCCAATTTGCAAGAATTTCTCACGATTTTAGTATGACGGACTGTTAATTAATTCAGCAATTTTCAATCGTAGCCAATTTAATTTAGTAGACATATTAGCTTTGGATGGAAATAAAAATTAAACCTCGTTCATATTTTCTTTAGCCTATCAAAATCTGCCAAGAGTTCAAATATATGGCCCATGATCGTCTTATTAAATCGCGGAGTTGAAATAGCTGACGGATCTCCTTTTTTTTTTTTTTTCTTTCCTTGATGCAAAAGAATATATAGCTCAACAATTACTTGCATCAAGGAACAAGGAACATGCCATGTCTTTAAACCACTTAAGATTTGACTCTTGTAATTAAGTAGCTAGCATTAGTAAGAGACCATCGATCATGCTTGGTCATTGATGTCACAACCATACATCTTCCTTGCTTTCTTAGAGCAAGATGCATCTTGTGGACTGCTTGATATTATTCATGACACATTGGAGCTTGTAGGAAAAGCAAAGTTATAACTGCTAATCCAGCTAGATGTACACCATGCATCTAATAAAATACTTCATAAATCCGTCATCTCTGGCCTGTTGCCCTGCAGGCCTGCACTGCTCGGCTGGATTATTCAACACTAGTGGCCATCTCAAAAGTAGAAACTAGTGGCTCACGGCGTGTGTATCCAGAAATTAATCATGCTCCAAATGATCTATTTATATATTCACATTCGTGCGCACACGTTTACACCTTTTCATACATTGATTTTAATGGCTTGCAGAACTGGCACACTTGATGGTGGTTCATTGAACAAGTGTTTGTCTTTTGGTTTTTTTGAAACAGGCAAGCGAGGTAACCACAGTTGAGCTACATGTGAACATGCACTGTGAGGCCTGTGCACAACAGCTGAGGCGAAAGATACTAAAGATGAGGGGTATCTTTCAACCTTTGCTCTCTCTCTATCTCTCTCTCTCTCTCTCATCTCCCACGCTACACAGTGATGGATGCATCCCTTTTAAGGTCCCTTGCTATGACACAGACTAGTAATAAACGTGAATCAAGGTGTGCAGGTCCACACGTACGCCATGCTCGCTGGCATGAGAAGATCAGGCACCATCCATGAACACTAAGACATGTGTCATCATAAACACTAAGATATCGATCATGTGGGTTCCATGCAGGAGTGCAAGCTGCCGAGACTAATTTGAGCACCGGAAAGGTGACGGTGACCGGAACCATTAACGGAGAAAAGCTCGTGGAGTATGTCTACCGAAGAACAGGGAAGCTTGCAAAGATTATCCCTCAGCCGCCCAAGGAAGATGAGAAGAAAGAGGAAGCAGAGAAGAAAGCTGAGGAGAAGCCTCCGGAGGAGAAGAAAGAGGAGAAAGCAGAAGAGAATGCAGAAAAGAAGGAAGAAGAGAAAGCACCAGAACTACAAGAAAGTCCAGAGGGTGACAAGGATGGTGGTGGCAAGGAAGAGAAGGGAGGTGGTGAGGAGAAAAAGGAAGCAGGACAAACTAATGCGGACGTTCCTAACGAGGCAGACATGGTTAAGAGGATGGTATACTGGAATGGTAGCATCATCAGCGAAGAGGAGATGGCAAAGAGAATGACGATGCATTGGATGCCAGTCTACGTGATGGAACGGCCGCCACCCCCACCCCAAATGTTCAGTGACGAGAACCCAAATGCTTGCTGCATCTCATAAAATGTTATGGACAATAAATATTACTAGTGAAGATGGACTAGTAAGTGAAGAGAGAAGCAATATGTTTCACCTATAGGATAAGATGGCCATGGAATATTAGTTCATGGATAAATCTTTATCATAATAACAATATATATAAACATTGTATGCTAGTGTATTTCAAGATTATTGCCCAAGGTAATTAAGGACACGCTTTTACTTGTGTCATTTCGGCTTATTATGTTTTACCCATTAAATTTTCATTAACAGATCTCCGATGATAAAATTAATAACCATAATCTATAAAATAAGATCTCGTTGCAACAATGACACTTGGATGGTTTAGGTGATAAGCCATCTTTCTTATTTTATACGATTGCATAGAAGACATAAAATGGAAGATACAAAACATATGATGATGACAATATTTTCATCACCATCATCATTTCAGTTTCTCAGATCATTGCATCAAGAAGAATATGTAAAAATAGTTACTTTGATATTGGTGCATGTCACATGGCTGTTGCATGGAGTGAGAGTTGTGTGTGATGGGATTCACATGGGTAGGGACTTCTAGCAGCATGGGTTGGGACTTGGGAGGAATCCAATGTTGTCGCATACGATTATAAACAACCAAGAGAGGTCTGTTTCTTCCAAGCCCATAATAGGACTCAACCTTTAATGCATACTTTTGGCTGTTCTTTATATCAAGAATATGTCATTTGGACATTTATGCTGATGAAAAGAAGATGCCACATGGGCTGTCCAAATTATTGGTTTCAGTCTAATTTGGCAGCATTCTTTTCATCTGCTAAATAATTGATGCTGCTGAAAATATAATGGTAAGAGAATCAAATTATATTAAAAAAAAAAAGAGTAAGAGAAAATGAATCGATGAAGAATGAAGTTTTTTTTTTTTGAAGAATATGTTTAAATTAAATAGGTGTCATATAAGAGTAACAAATCTGCAAACTTGGGCATCCTTCTGATGCATGGAGATCCCCGTGTCTGGAGGATATAGAATTGCTGATCGCACCACAATGCTCTACAGGCAGGGCAGTGTCAATGGTTTATGATGTCACAAGGGTGGTGCAGCCTCCAAGGAATTCGACATTATCCGAGATAACTCAAGAGATAAATTTTTAAGGAATTTGTCATTTGAATACAGGAAATAATACTAAATATATGAGCCTCTGTCATAACTCTAGCTGTTCTAGCATCAAGTTTGAGACCATTCTCATTCCAGGCCCAAAATGTTTCTAAACAATGCCAAACTGGCAACTTTGGAAAGCAGAGGCTAACAGTGATAGCACGAAGGAGTTTTTGAATGCCGCAGAATGATGGGAAGAGTAGAATAAGGAGCGGATAACTGGGGAGCCTGAATCCAACAACCTGCCCTATGGTAACAAGTGCTTCCTCCATCCTTCATCCGTTGCGGTCGCCAGGACCGAAACTGGTTCCTCAGAAGCATCAGTCAACACAACAGAGAGATTATAATTTTCCTCCAGCTAATTTAAGCTTGGGAGCTGCAGTCTTTCAACAACCACCCGATCACACTTTCACATGGATGGTCACCTGCGACCAGGTATGAACAGGCATGATCATGCATTTCAAAGTAGCTTTTGAGTGTGATCACAGAGGGAAATAACGGGATGGTCTTTCAGGTGAAAGACCTTGCCCCCATTGCATAAGTTTGGCCATCACTAGCTAAACCCATACAAAAACATGTTTAATACAAAGAAAGACATGAAGACAACTGGAGTTGTTTTACCCATGCAGAGGGTAACAATGGATCTTAATAACATAAATAACTCAATCTGAATCTGATCAAGATGTGTTTTCACCCTCCCATCAAAAACAATTTGAATCTGATCAATTTTTTTGGTTTAGGTCAAATGTGGTAACAAAGTCTAATCAGGCTTAAAAATCACTTAGACAAGTATTTAGAATTAAATTCAAAAAGATATGAATAAATAAATGAATATCAAAATGGAATTCAGGATGATATAACATTTACAACATTTATTAAATTGTGACAGATCAATGTAGGTTGTAATCATATGAACATGTTGAGCTAGTAATCAACGAAACATCATAGGACTGGAATCTCTGAGGAAGCCACAGCACTAGAGGATGGTGGGATTTTCTCTCTTTTGCTTTTTCCCATTTGTGGTACAAGGCTAGTGGGAATATTTGGTGCTATGTTTGATCCAGCAACATGGCCCCACATGTAAGAAAAGCCCTACTTGATTCAAAAACAACCAGACAGAAGAGGATGGAACGCAGAGAAAGCATACCTTTAAACCAAGCATTGAAGATTAAGGACTTGGCAGGTTGAATGAAATGGAAGTGGTGCAGAAAATAACACTTTAGAAATTGCTACAGAGATTAAAGGGGATGTGAAAGACCAACAAGGATGAAGATTGCACGTATTGTCAGGAGATCAGAAGTCAATAGTCAAGAAAGGGTTGAAGATGGACTTCCACAAAATCTTAATAGATAGCAACAAAAGAATAGTACCGTTGACCTCACATTGATTTTGACGATTACAAAACAATTAAATAAGTTACTAAGGAGTTTGATGTAGAATTTCAATATAATACAGGCATATATCAGTCACCAAGATGATGGAGGTGGAATTTAAGCTCCTAACAAGGTCTTTGGTTCAAGAATGAAAGTTTTGAAGAACAAAACCAAAGAAGGTTGTTTCAAACTTGAATTGATTGAATTCCAGATGTTTGGGAGAATATTTAATGAAGAAATATCAAGACATGAGAGCTAGCACACTTGAATTCATCAAAAACAAGTTGTCACAAACTTGGAATGAGTTTTTGTATTTTGAAGCCATTAGCCAACTCTCATGCCAGCTACTGATGGTCAAAATCAAGTAAACAGAGAGTTTAAAGCCATTAGCCAAGGAAAAATGATGACAGAATTAGCAAGGAAGATAATGAACGAAGAATAATGATAATATAGAATTCACCAAGGAGGTAAATAATAGGAGTCTACTAAGTAAATTAACTTACTTAATTCTCTACTGCAACATAGAACTAGCAACAAGATTAAAGTATCAACACTAATCAAATTAATTATAATTTTTCCTAGCGAAAGACAATAAGGATACCATTATGTATTTTAGATTCCATAAGACATTAAAAGTAAACCAATGATGAAAAAATTACTAGAAGATAACCACCCCCACCCCTGCAGGTGGACAAAAGAAAAAGAACAAAACTCTCTGGATCACTTCATACACTTCACAGGACAGAATTCCAGAACATGCTGGAAGTTGCATTAGAAACACTGACCCTGCAGTATTTTCATACATCATATGTACTTGTAAAATGACAATGAGATATGTGAGAAGCCAGATTGCAGCAAAATCATATACCACAGGATTCTCAGGCTTCACCAGAGATGATCTCTCTTCTTGCTCGGTCAATGAACAACCAACATCACTTGTATCTCAAAAAACTAGTTGGGCAGTGATGAATTGAGTTGCATGGGCCACCATATGAGGACCAAAACTTAAAGTCTCAACTGGGTTGTCATATTATAAGCATGTTTCCTGCTTTAATTCAATCAGTTTCTGCTTTTCTCTTTAACAATACTTATGATAAAAGTACAGATTTAGTTGATTGCAGTTACAAAAATTTTAACCATGATATAGTTCAAAATCAATTGCAGATGAAAAGCTACAAAGGAAGATTGATTAAGAAAAACATACTTGGCTACCAGGGGTGCAATTTCTCTGGAATGAGCATTTCATTACCAGAATGGAAAATGGCATCGCAACTATTGGATTAACACATGAGAATTTGTGGGTTCTCCACCTTTACCTTCTAGTTTAGCTCCAAAGAAGCATGCAACTGCCTGTGTGGAACCTAGAGGGGATGATATAATTCCAATCAGTAACTGGTGGCAAACATGCATTCCAAGGATGGCTCTACACCATCAAGAGTGAAATCCTTTACCGTGTGAAATGCACCTGTACCACTCTCTGCAGGTTCAAAAAGAACCCTCCCACAGTTCCCTTTAACAGTCTAGTTAAAAGAATTCCAGGTAAATCAGGTTACCTGATTCCATAGTGAAATTGGAACATGAAGTTGAGAACAACTGAAGGTTGAATTGAAATGCAACAAAAACAACATAATTAAGATTAGAAATTTAGTTTGTTCAAGTTGGGACAAAAAGAAAAAAAGAGGAACCATGGCCATTATCACCACTATAATGCAAATAATTGTACAGGGTATTACAAGAAATACTCTTGCTAAGAACTTAAAGATACCTCGTAGATAGGAGGAAAAAAAGGTAGATGAACATGTAACAGCACAATCAATCCACAGTCTAGGGTCATCAAAATATGGGTCAATCCAGTGTCCAATCAAAAATGAGTATCAGATAAGACCAGAGTGGAGTTAGGAGGCAGATCTGACATCATAACCTAAATAACATAATGGCATTTGCAGCATATGGTATTCTTTGCTAAGGCTTTGTTGTTATTATTGTTGTAATGTTGTTGCTATTTGCAGCATCTGGCATTGATGAAATAATAAGTGGACAGAATACCAGCCATCAGGTAAGCTTGGATCAGATAATTAAAGACTGCACCATGCTGGTATTTGGATCTAATTCAACACTCACATTCGACTAGACATGACAAATTGAACTTATTTGAAATTACAAATTTGTGAACCACAGTTGCATGTTATTTATATCTCGTTATATGCATATTAAAGATGGGTATTATAGGAAGTCCAATATATGCCTTTTCTTTTAAATGAAAAAAAAATGAGTAATTTGTTTAATTACAAGGATAGAAAAGCTGTTGTCCTGAAATAACAACTAGAGCTCCCAAGCTAAAATTAAGCTTTTTATAGGAGAAGAAAAATCAAGAGATAGGAGATAACAGACGTATTTGTTGCCAGAACACAAGATGGGAACCTCAGTCTTGGTGTCAATAGTCTTGGAACATCGAGGTGTTGAGAAGTAGCGAATAGAGTGATAAAGACCATTCAAGATCACTCAAGAATCCAAGTTCAAATAACTGATAATTAAAGTCAACAACACAGCAAGCAATTGATGATTGGTTTTGCCTTGATTCAGTAGATCCAAAAGAAATGGAGAGGTAGGGTGGAATATTACCAAGTAAAGTTTCAATCCCATGGGACGGGGGTGTCTCGGTTTCTCCATTGAACAAAATGCCTTACTCATAGCTTAATATTAGCTTGGGAGCTCTGTTGTCCTGATCCCATTTTCCCATAGGAATGGACAATTGGGACACCTTCATTCTCCCAAAACATAAAACCTTAATACCAAGTACAATTATTATCAAAACAAATGAAGGGGAGCTATTCTATTCGTGCTACTGTAGAGCCATGATTGTTGCTGCATAACTCTAAGATTTGTTTGTGGGCTCAACTAGAGCGGTCTCAAGGGTACCCAAGGATGACTTGAGACTGATCATAAATTCTTTCTTGAGACATTAAATTGTAGTAAGTGACTTCAACATGACAAGATATGGACATAAGAACTCCAAAAGAATGAGAAGTTTGAAGAATGGCTGTTTCTAATGATATATCAAAATAAAGTGATTGACATTCCTACCTGTGATAGAGCTTTTGCTTGGAGCAAAGGTGGAGTGCTTCCTGTTTATGATAAACTGGAAAGGTTTATTTTTAGTATTAAATAAAATAGGGTGCACAGGAGTGGCTATTGTCAAGGATTCTTTGTTCAGGCAGAAAATGAAAGAATTAACATATACAAAGAATGGAAAGAATGTAGAAAAGAAGGGCCCCAGCAAATGTCGTTGGATGTTTGTATTTGACCTTTTTTTAATCTCCTTTTCGTATTGGTTCAATATCTAAAACCTTCTATATTAATATATTATATTTTGAGCCATAATGTTTATGCATATTTTTTAGTTTCTTCTCTCTTGTGGTGTCTTCAAGAGAAGCATCTTTTGAGATTTGGTGAATTTTTAAGTGATGCCATTCCAAGAGATCCATCTTTTAGAAGGAAAAGGAAAAGAAAAACAGAAGTGCATTCTTATATCTTTTCTGTTTATCAAGGGAATAAGAGAAAGAGCGAGAGAGAGTCCCATGATCTGACTAACAAGATCACAACTTAAAGTAGCCACAATACCACCACAAGACTCTTCAGACCACGTCAGGACAAAATTTTATTCTAAAATTAATAGAAAATCATGTTTGCTTACTCCTAAGATAATGTAATAAATGCAGATATTTGCTTCTCATCTTCTGTTTAAATAAGAAAATAGGTTAAAAGTTAGCTATTTCAAGGCACATTTTGGTTGGTGACTTCTTCAGCTTATATTTCATCCAGCCCATATGTGAAATAATATATGGTGTCCAATTCCCAGAATACAATACATAAATGTTGCTGCTCATTTTCTGTGTAAATTAAAAATTAAAAAAAAAAAGTTAGAAGTTGCCCGTTCAAGGCACACTTTGTTGGTTGTTTCTTTAGGTAGATTTGTCCCTACCCAGGTGCAAAAAATTTTGTGGTGGTCATCTTCTAGCATACAACAAACTGTTTATCCACTGTCTTATGATGCACTCCATGGTGAATAGAACCAAACTTAGCCCTGATACAAAAGAAAATATAAGGGGGTAAACACTCACAGGGGATGGAAAGGAAGAGAAATTTCTCTTACCTCTGTCCTCTTTACCATTGAGCCAACTTATTTGGCACTTTAAGGCAACCACCATCCACTGTGGTTTGTTGCATCTTGGGAGTGGACTATTATGAATCTAATTGCGCCAAGAAAGAGTGAAATCTGACATAAAGAAAGTGGTCATCATAACATGCCTCCATCCAGGCAACTTCTAGCCTATTTTCTTGTTATGCAAAAAAATTAGAAACAAATGCTTAATTAATTCACTACTGAAAGTAAACAAACACAAGTTTCCAAAAAGCTTCATATCAAAGAGTAGAGAAACAAAAGGTCTTTTAATGCTGAAGGGGAACTAGTTTATAAAGCGAAAAGGCTTGAGAAAAAGATCAAAGCTAATGCAGGCACTAAGCTTAGGAGCAGCCAGAGGAAGAAAAATGAATTTTTGGAATGTATTAAAGACATAGGCACACAGAAAATAACTTTTCATACTTTCTTTGTAAGAGAACAAGATGGCAACAATGAGATAATTTTCCTTTGATGAGTGGCTTATAGATAAGAAGATTTAAATGATTGATAGTGTTAAGGATATGTATTGGGAAACATACATATCTGAGTTTTACAAGATGCGTGTGTATGTTCCTCCATGATTTAGATCCATGAGAAAAAATTCCAGAAAGAAGATAAAAGATGGGAGAAAGTTTAAGGACAAAGGTGGCCTTCAAACCTATCATGCTGAAAGATGGCCATGCTATCATTGGGCCACGTTTTGTCATATGTCTCTTGTATTTATCTTTTTCCATTAAAAAAAAAAAAAAAACATTTGTAACATGTTCCATTTGAGACTACTTGATGAAGGCACATGTTTTGCTGTTTGAAAGCTTTAGGCTATTGAAATCATCTTACAAGAGATCTATACAAGTAAAACTAAAATAATTAAATGAAAAAAAAAAATCCACAATTGCCGTGCAAAGGACTTAAAAAGATATGGTGACCATACCTGTGACAAATGGATTATAATCATATGTCAATTTGAAACTATGTTGTAATGGCGTAATTAACTATCCATTGATGTGAACTAACTATGGTTTAATTACCGTCATATGTCTATCTATCCATAGATGTGAATTATCTAATGAGGCAATTTTCTAAATACGCAATATAAGGTGAACTTAGCTTTACTTTTAGCAGCAGATAATCAAAGGAAAACCTTTTGCCACAATATATAGATAGATAGATAGATAGATATAGATATAGATGTATTATGATCAGAATATGGAAGTAGAGAAGTCATGAACTTTAAGGTGCACAAAGGAGCATGGCGACACTGGCGTCATGCACGCGTCCAGGCATGATCACAAAGGTGAGATCTTTTTATCTAAAATTCAGACTAACCGATCAATCCAGGACCCATCAGAGATCGACACAAACCAAATCAAAGCCAGGATTTAAACAAAAAGAAAAGGGCGCGGAACAGAACAAGTAAAAAATGCAAGAAAAAAGTATCAAGGAGCAGATGGTAGCGTGGAAGGTCATAGCAAAGGGGACGGCAGGTTTTGTTCGACACCTGGAGCGGCAGGGTGTCCATGTTGGCCCAAAGCGCAAGGTTGTCGAGGTGCGAGTGGATGAAGGAGCCGATGTTGTGCTCCTGGAATTGGAGCTCTGGGGGGTCGTGGATCCGCCTCCGGACGGTGACCAGCCACCCTTTCTCCTCCTTCGGACGCCGGAGCAGTTCCGCGGCGTCGTACCCGGCGGAGCTTTGCCTCGGATAGAATGGATGGCGTAAGAGGAGACCTTAGTATAATAATTAAATATCGTTTTATTAGCCACTTTAATATTGTTGGGGTGGTGGCGCAGTTGGCTAGCGCGTAGGTCTCATAGCAAAACGAGTGATCCTGAGGTCGAGAGTTCGAGCCTCTCTCACCCCAATCCTTTTTGGCCATTTTCTCCAGGACGCGAAACGAGATCCGCCTAATTTTAGAATGCAATGAAGACCATACATTGATTCTCTTTTTTAATTTCTTTTTTTAAAAAAAATAAAGATCACAATAAGATATTATTTATATTTATATCCATACTTTTTAATAAATTAGATATAAATGCTAAATTGACACGAAAATTAGTGTCTAGACCTACTCTAAATGGGTACAAATGCAAATTATAAATGGGTGCAAATATAAATTGGATATTAAATATATCCACAATACAAACATAATTCAGATATTACCTTGAATCCATATCTTTCTATCCAAATATGATATACATCAAATATCATTCTAATATTCAATGATGAAAGGATGAAAACCTAATTCAGTATGCTAATTGTATGTGACATATAAGTAATTAAAGATTTAAGACATGGTTACCTTGCATGGAGATTCACTTAGTCTGGTGCCCAAGTCATTTATATGACTGACTTGTATCAAAAATTATTTAAAAATTACAGCACAACCAAAAAAAAATTCATGAACCATCTATTCTAGAGAGCTTATTAAGAGCTTCATGGTTAAGCTGTTAATAAATAAGTGAAAGGTTGCTCATTTGAATCTTTAGTTTTACTCTTTTATTTCATGGACCCTGCCTCCACCCACCGAGGAAAAGAGGATATCTTTCAGCAGAGACAGGAAATGCAGATGTCAAAAGGAGCTGTCATGAGGGAGGAAAGCTAACCTTTTCTTGATCAAAATATTACACAAGCTTGGAAAATTAAGACACAAGCTTTTGATGTTTTTCATGTTTTATTCAGGATGAAGAAACAAGAAGATGGATAAAATAGGAAGTGAGCTGTGGCTACCTGGGAGTAACAAACATGCATTTCAACTGCTTAAAATCCTCGTCTAGCATTTCATGTTCAACACTAGGAATGGAAGCAGATACTAGGGTGCTTATTTCGATTTTCACCCACAGAGAACCAAACGGGCAAATACACTCGATCGACTTCTGACACAACACCAACCAAAAATTGCAGTAAACTGAGCAAGTTGCAACAGCACCTTCATCTTTTCAAGATTTCGAAAGCACAACCTATTTGTCATATTAGCTACCAAGTTATTGGTTATCCATGAAGGCACTGCAGCAGGCGTAGAAGATAGTTAACCACAGTACACACCATCCATTCTTCTATTACGAAATCCACAACATAGTAAAGCAGGCGCATAACAATAAAGCAAATCTCTCCAAAGCATATTACGCAGCAACGTCATCAGCAGCTTTTATCAAGTACATGGCAATGTACTGAAAAAATATCCACCATACCCAGCAGTGCTCTTATCATACCTAACAAGTGCTGGTATTAAACATCATATGCATTTTTTGCTCCAAAAAAAACAACAAAGATACAAAAAGAGAGGAGGAGCATACGCGTTTGGCAAATCATCACCAACACCTGGGATACCAGCAGCCCACAACACCTGGGATACCAAACTATCACCTTTCTCCCACCATGATTGTTAAAGGCTAAAACAAAGGCTGCCTTCAAGCAGAATTTACCGGTTTTCATTCACCCCAGTCAACTAACGAAGAATATTTAACTTGCACACATAAAACAATAAGGCAAAAAATTCACACAACTTTAAGATAAATAGCTGAACATTAAGCATGTCAGGATCTGCATATTTACAACATTTTACAGGACTCGTTTTGTCAACATATCAAGAGCTTAAATACCAACAACTTATTACAACACAGATTAGCAAGAGAACAGCCGTCACAAAAACCTTCATCCTATTAATAGAGACAGAAACGGTTCCAGGTGTATCTAAGTGCAGAGACAGGCCTTCGAGTTTATCACCATTCTCATGAGGGCCTCTTGTCCTTTGCTTCAGTGTGGATTTAGATTCATGGAAGATCTCTGAAAAGGCAGTCATTGCCTCAGTAGAGGACGTATCATCTGCATGACAAGCAAGCAAGATTAGCATCATGAAGGGTTGTGCACAGAGCCAGGATTTTATTTTATTTTATTTTTGAGGGGGGAGCACCATATTATTTAAATATAAATATTTTAAAAAAAAATACAACCACTTGTATCTACTTGATCACTTAGTAGATACAACCAAACTATGTATTCAGTAATGGCAATGACTAAAAATTAACAGAGTTAGAAATTAGAAGAAAACAATGATGCAAACATTATGCAATTATAACATAATAATTTGAATAATTGAATATGGAAGAGGGAAAAAAATCTAAGCATGCATCTGAGAAAAAAGGCTCAAAAATTTTATTATTTCTGTATGAAAAAAATTTATAATTCATTCTACTATGTTAATACAACTTTCTATTACACTAAATAAGAAAATGAATTACAGCTAATTCTCTTAACTTTAGGGACAGGTTACCAACTCTGATTTTCTCCAGATATTGGCCCTGATTTTCTCCTCTAAACTTGGACAGATTATTGACCCTGATTTCAGATTATTGACCCTGATTTTTTCCACTAAACTTTCCTAAAAATCCTTCTAAGATTGCTCATGCGAGATTTCCTACACTCCCCCTCAAGCTGGTGAATATAGGTCTTTCATTCCTAGCTTGCTAATATTCTCATGAAACATATTGTTACATAGTCCTTTTCTCATCACATCTACCAGTTGAAGTGCCGTAAGCATATACGGAGTACAAATCAATCTACTATCTAACTTCTCTTTAATAAAGTATCTATCTATCTCTATGTGTTTTGTCTGGTCATGTTGCACTAAGTTGTGAGCTATACTTATATACTTATGGCTAATTTATTATCACAGTATAGTCTCATAAGTCTGCTCTATTGAATCTTCATGTCCTCCAAAATAATTTTGATCCACAATAATTTACACACTCCTGCTGCCATAGCTCTGAACTCAGCTTCTGCACTTGACCTTGCTACTATATTCTATTTCTTACTCCTCCAAGATACTAAGTTTCCTTCAAGAAAGGTACAATAGCTTGACCCCAAATCAATTGTAAATCCTTTCTTAAATAGAATTTCCTTTCTTAAATATACCTTTAAGTAATGAAGAACTCGGTAGACTGCCTGTAAGTGAAATTCTTTAGGATCATGCATAAACTGACTAATAACACTGACCGAATAGGCTATGTTTAGCCTAGTATACACAAAATAAATGAGTTTCTCAACAAGCCTTTGATACATCTCTCTGTCTGCTGCCTTATCTCCAAGAGCCTCGCTTAATTTATGATTTTGTTCAATAGAAGTTCCAACTGGTTTGCTAGCCATCATACCTATTTCCTTAAGCAGGTTCGTAACATACTTTTGGTGAAAAATAAAAATTTTCTATCTTGATCGAGTCACTTAAATTCTCAAAAAATAATTCAATCTTCCCAAATCTTTTATCTCAAACTCCTTGGCTAGACACTGCTTTAAGGCTTCCTTCTCTACTTCATCGTTTTTTGTCACTATAATGTCATCTACGTACACAATTAATATAGTGACTCTCCCTGAAATTGAATGCTTGATGAAAAGCGTGTAATTTTTTTGACTTTATTTATAACCACTGGCTAACATCACCTTGGCAAACCATCCAAACTAAGCATGCGGGGATTGTTTCAACCCATATAACACATTTTTTAATCGACAAACTTTATTTTCATTAACCCCACTAAACCCTGGTGGAATGTTCATATAGATCTCTTCTAATTCTTCATGAAGAAAGGCATTCTTCACATCATACTATTATAATTCCCAATCAACGTTAATAACCAAGGATAGCAAAATTCTCACTATATTCATCTTTGCTACTGGAGCAAACATTTCTTGATAGTCTACTTATATGTCTGAGTATTTTCTTTCATAACCAGCCTTGTTTTGTAGCATTCTAGGAATCCATATACATTAAATTTTACTGCAAACACCCACTTACAGCCCACTGTTCTCTTACCCTTAGGTAAATCAACCAATTCCCAAGTCTCATTCTTCTGTAATGCATCCATTTCTGCCTCCATAACAAATCTCCATTCTTTCTTTGATAATGCTTCAGATAATGAGTTAGGAATAGAAACTGTATTTAAGGTTGAAAGGAAACTTCAATGATTTGAAAAAAACCTCTCAAAAGACACAAAGTGAGATAATGGGTATAAAGGTCTTTTGGTGCATTCTTGGATTCCTTTTCTCACAGCAATAGATAGATTTCGATCAAGGTTAGAAGGCTCGGAACAAGGTGGTTCAGGATCGGAAGAAGGATAATCTATTTTTGATGTAGAATCCAGGTTTGATTCACTTATTGTTACCTTATTTTCAGGTTTAGTTCAGAAGGTTGTTCTTGCCTTGTAGTCATGATGGGATTTATTTTCTTTGCATACAGTTGATCAAACTGAAATGAGTCAAAGATTAACTCAGATGGAGGGGGATGTCTCTAGTGGTAAAAATTTTGACTCCTTATCTTTAAGTATAGGTAACTCCCTATAAAGATAAGGAGTAAAAAAATAGGGCTTATTTTCAACAAACGTAACATCGATTGAGACAAAGTTTCTTAATGGATGGATGATAACATTTATAACCCTTCTGATTGGAGGAGTACCCCACAAAGACACACTTAAGAGCTCAAGGATCTAACTTCCCTCGGTTATGACTATGAATATGAACAAAAGATGTATATCCAAAAATCCAAGGAGTAAGGTTGATCATATGTTAGGGTAGAATTTAGAAAAGGCTTCTAATAGACTTTGAAACCTTAAGACCCTGGAAGCAATTCTGTTTACGACATAAGCTCATGCGAGTATAGCTTCTCCCCAATATGATTTTGGTACATTTTGTTAAAACAATAAGGCTCTAGTGCACCTAAGAAGATGTCGATTTTTTCCTTTCCGCCACTCAACTTTGTTGTGGAGTGGTGATACAAGATGATACATGTATGATTCCTTTTTAAAAATAAGGGGTCAAAGTTTGATTGAAGTAATCATGAGCATTATCCGAGAGAAAGTTCTTTATCTTGGTACCAAACTGATTTTAAATCATTGAATAAAAGATAAAAAAATATAGCTCACATCAGATTTATTTTTGAGTAAATAGATCCAAGAGACTCTTGTACAATCATCAATAAATGTCACAAACCACTTAAATCCTGAGATGTTTGGAATAGTTGATGGTCCCTATATGTCATTATGGATTAAGAAGAAAGGAGCAGAAAATCTTTTATTACTAATTGAAAATGATGCACGAGTATGTTTCGCATACTCACAAACAACATAATAAAAAGACTGAACATCAAATTCCTTGAACAAAAAGGAAAACATTAGTTTCTATGCTGGAAAAGACACATGATCTAAACGCCTATGATGTAACCAAATGACATCTTTATTGGAAGAGAAAGGCGAACTAGACAAAGCAGATTTATTCTATTCCGGTTGACTTAATGTATCTAAGTAATAGAGTCCATTATGCTCCTTAGCAAGTCCAATCCTCCTCCCCGAAACTTGATCCTAAAATTCACAATAGAAAGCATTGAATATAACACAGTCATTTAGATCTTTGGTAAGCTTTTGTATGTAAACCAAATTTGTGGATAATTGAGGGATATGAAGAACATTTTTAAGAACTAATTCTGGGGTAATTTGGACATCTCCTACTCCTGCTACTATGGTTGTAAAACCATCAGCAACAACAATCTTTCTATTACTAGGACAGGGGTTATAGGTTTTAAATTTATTTGAAATATGGGTCATATGGTCTGTAACACCGCAGTCAAGTATCCAAATATTCCTAAACTTATTACCTAGAGCATTTAATCCAAAAGAGATTAGAGCCTTACCCGAAAGCATCAATGAACGCATACCCTGATTCACTAGCTGAGGATTACTATTTGCTGCTGGTTTTTCAACAGTTCCCAGCAGGCCTTTAAACTTCTCAATTTTCTTTACGGTTGAAGATAATTGAAGTGATGGCGCTAAAGATGTAGCATCCGTCATGATTGAAAATAATTAAAAAATAGTTAAAAATAAAGACAGGATAAAGATGAAAAAAAAATTAGCGACGAAGGCTGAAGAGAATAAAGAAGAAACCAGCGATTAAGGCTGGAATGGAGGAAAGTTGAATAATCGATGAAGGCCACTCGAATATTGCCCTAGTTTCGTAGAAACCCTAACCATAGGGTTCTCATACCATAAGAAAAAAGGCTCGAGAATTTTATTATTTCTATATGAAAAAATTTATAATTCATTCTACTCTATATATACAACTTTCTGTTACACTAAATAAGAAAAAAAAATTACAGCTAATTCCCTTAACTTTAGGGACAGATTATTGACCCTGAATTTCTCTAAATTATTAACCCTGATTTTCTTCACTAAACTTGGACAGATTATTGACACTAATTTTTTTCAAATTATTGACCCTGATTTCTTTCACTAAATTTTTCTAAAAATACTCCTAAGATTGCTCATCCGAGATTTTCTCCAGCATCAAATATCCCCTCCAAATAATACAAACGGCAAAGCCTCGCAAGTACAATATCTTACACCTACCACCTAGCATATATCTAAACACTTTTTCTACCACACTTCCATTGTAAGTGGGTGGTATCATAAATAATAGAAAGTCTGAAAGTATAAGGGCATTGGGTAAGGGCTGAAGGCATTGAAAGGAGGCGTTGAATATATGAAATTGAAGCTCAGTTTTCAAGAAAAATATTCTAAAAAGCTAAGTAGCTGAACACATATTTAGAACTTTGAGAGGCTAAAACAGAGCATGTTACCCATACCAGTTTCACCAACATATGACAAAATAGACTCGAGGACAAACAAATAGCAGTTTATCACTTGCTCTAGACAGACTCATTAACCTTATTTAGCTGGGACTTTGCAGTCCCAAGTCACCAAATGGATGTGTTGGTCAGTTGTCAACTCTTTTGGTAGGTTTTTGGGCCCTCTATTTCTTCAAATGCCTAGACAGTGTGTGGGAAAAAGGATCTCAACTCTGAAAATCTTTCAAAATATTCTTATTGAAATGCTATTTGAGCAGGCTTTATGAGTTGCCAGGTTATTTAGCTTACATGTATTCTACAAAAGAAACCAAAAACTTAGGATTTAGCTGTGGATGAGTGGTATAGGATCTCTAGGATGCAATACTCTTTTCCAAAAGAAATCCCATGATACTAGAGCAGCACAAAGTAGTACTCTAAACATGAAATACGGATGGAGGTAAGTCAGCAGGTTACTATTGCATACCAAAGGAAAATAGGAACTCCTGGGGGGATCCCCCACAACCCAACGCAACTGTTGGTTGTGCTACAGTAAGCAGGGTAAGGTCTGGGTCCAGCCTGAACTAGATCCAACCTGAACAGTGTACATGATTTAAATCCACAGCCAGTTCATTCCAAGGAAGGCTCTCTTTGCATCAGGTCTAAACTCCTGTATATAAGGTGTTAGACCCACATTTTTTGAAGCAAGATCTACAATCTCGGACTGTACCAGAGCACACTGCACTGGTAGGGTGCCAAGACAGTACACCTCATTTCTTAGCATTGGTACAGAGGTATGTACGGTACCAATACTCAATACCAGGCGTACCAGTGTCAGAAGGGTGCCAAGACACAGTACACCTCATTTCTGAGTGTTGGTAGAGAGGTATGTACAGTACAATATTCAATATGAGGTGTACCCGTTGGACACTGGTACAAGGTCCAGTACCAAGCTTCGGTACCTTGTCTTGAACTGATTTTGCTAGCCTCATCTAGCCATATTAGGACTCGATTAATTCACATCTAATTCAGTAGGACTCAATGAAGTCACAGCTAATTCAGTGCCATGCACGTTTAACCCAACAGGACCTAACTAAA
Source organism: Calamus simplicifolius (assembly GCA_900491605.1). Lineage (NCBI taxonomy): Eukaryota > Viridiplantae > Streptophyta > Magnoliopsida > Arecales > Arecaceae > Calamus > Calamus simplicifolius. The sequence goes on along the minus strand of UESW01003843.1, from coordinate 1,774,412 downwards.
CCATGGATCTGAACTTGAAAATATTGACCAGGTTTCAAAGCAGGTCACATACAAGAGCCAGATCCAGGTTTATCTGGCTCACTTACACCCCTAACAGTGGGTAAAATTCGATTGATTAGAATGCATTCTGGTAATAGCAAGGTTAGTTAAGCTCAATTGACTGGAATGTATTCTGGTCGGCAAAGTTAGCTGTTTATTACCAAGATCAGAAATGCTCTGAACACCGTCAGGAGAGGCAAGAAACGCTGAAATTTCTGTATCTTCAACAGTCTGTTGTTCAGCACATTCTCCAGCCTGTGAACATCAGTTCAAGGGCGTTCAATTTGTAAATAGAAGCAAATGATCAGATCATTAAACTTACTATGGTGACAACCACCTAAAACTTCTCACCTCAGTTATCACTGATTTGACCTCATTGTCATCTTTGACACTGCTTAATTTGCCATCTGTGCTGAGCAATGATACTTTGTGAATCAAGTTCAATTGCAATCTTCTACGTGCCGAGCCCTGCTGTGCCATTAAGTTGTCCATGTCTGGAAGTTGCGTGCGAGCCCTGAACTTGATCCCTGTCCTACTTATATTGGTCTGACCTGTTGGTTCCTTCATGCTATCAAACAAATTATTGGAAGGTCCAGTTTTGATTGACCCCAGATTCCTGGATAATTCATGATGACAGGAATCTGCAGCAGAGGCCATAAAGGCAACGTTTTGCCCGAAACTCTGATTCCTTAAAACTGGGCCTGTTTGTTCTTTTTCCAAAAAGTGGTTGATCTGGTCGGGTCTTGTTACATGATATCCATTAGCATTATTCATCTGTGAAGAACCACTGGACAGAAAAGCTGGCCCATAGAAACATCCAGAAGTATCCATATCTAGGCCTCCCTGAAGAACACAAGAAAAGCAAAAGAAAAATTTCCAACGTACATTAATCATTGTTAGTTCGCCAGGTGGGTAGATGAAAAACCTAATTTGTTGCAGACATGTATCAAATTTTTTCACGCCTTCTAACCTGCATAGTTACAGCTATGGTACCAGCATCACTGACTGTCCCACTCTTCTTGCCTGACACAGATTCCCTGGGAGATACTTCTTCGAGCACAGAAACCTGATCATCTGGCACAGCCCTCAGGGCTGAATCTTTCTGAGCATCTGTTACTTCAGGGAAATCTTCTTCTTGGTTAAGCACTGAATTCAAGAATTCAGTGATCAAGTCCTCCTCAGCATAATCTTTTTGAAACATAGTTGATCCCTGGTCAACATTATCACAAATGGAATAATCCATGTTAAGTGGCACTGTGGAACTGATGTGGGGAAGCTGATCAAAATCAAGTTGCTCAGTTACTGGGCTTAAGATCCATGGTAGCTCATCCGGTAGATAATCAGCCTGAAATTATACAGAACGAAAAAACTACTTTAATTTTCTTTTGCTTAAAAATTTAAATTTAGCTGGCATTCATGATTCACACACTAAGTTTATCAGATATTAAAAGGGCTTAAGTTATGAAGCAATATGCTCATATCAAAATGATAAACAACTTGACAAAAATGTAGGATATCTTTAAGTGGGCACAATCTCAAAGAAATGAAAAGTACAGAAATGATGTACAAATTAACTGAATAAAATAGCTCAAATACGCAATATGGAATATGTATTACCTCTGCTCCTACTTTGGCCTCATGATCACTTATAGGAGAAGCTCCATTGCCATTGCAATGGCTCTCTTCAGGTTTTGAAGGATAAGTTGTTGCATGATCTCCTTCATCTGTCAGACATCTTTCAATGCCTGTCAATGTGGTGTCAGAAGGGTTGAGCAAAGGATGCAAATTTTCTTGAATATCTGGCTCTGGAAGCTCATGACTCAGAGGTGTTGCAAATTCTTCTATAGTATCTGCTCCCTGTTGGGTTTCACCTAGAGAAGACCTAGTTGGAGTAGGAGATAAGCCACTAGAATCCATCTCATCAGCATTTCCATATTCCCCATCAACTTTGGAACTTGGACCCTTCAGCTCAGGCTTCCTGAATAAGCGACAAAGAACGAAGGTACCCTGTACAAAATGTGAATTATGAACAGACGAACACGCATGGAAACATTGCCAATAATATCACATTGCTAGAGGAGTAGCCACCTAATTTTCCATAACTTAAAATGTAAAGAAGCAACATATTAACTGATGCCTAACTAGTATAAGTTGTCATCCATGTCATGTTAGTAAATATCTCATATACACAAAAATAACAATAAACCCATCACTTCACTTGATGAATCCCTTTATAAGTGTTTTCCCCCCTCTGTCCTGTATTCTCTCCCCTACCTTGACATTGCATTGTTATCTGTTCAACATGGACTTGGTTGTCAAAAAGTGGCAAATCATGATCAAATGTTTTACAGCATACACCTCATTTGTTTTAAGTTGGCCATCTCCTGTTTTTCAGTTACTGCAAGTCTGTAATTGTCTTGAACATCGCATAATATGATGCCTAGTTAATTTAGCAAAGTCTATAATTGAAATATGTCAAAATGTAGGTTGCTGGTACCACCTCAGAAACTTTGCTCCATTCGGATGCTGAGCAATGAATGTTCAAGTATGTCGGTCACAAAGGCATCTACTTTAACTATTTCAGTGCCCATGACCATCATACCAGATGAGAACTTATAATGCTTTTACATTTTACTTAACAGATGCTTAAAGAATAAAGGAATTTAATCAATTTATTCTATAGGCATCAGCCATTCATTGGTGGATTCATGATATGATCAGGAATTTGAAGATTTAAATGGCCGAATATATTATCTTTTAGGCTCTTTTTTTTCTTGCAACTTGCAATCAATTTTTTGGTTATTTTTCTAGGGGGGTTTCTCTGTCCTAATGTGTAGGATTTTGGGTTAAGCTTGGATTGGAGAGGTTCTTAACTTGTTAAGAATGTGATTAGATAAGTTTTTTGACAGCCTTATGTGCACGCCTATGATATTCCAAGTTTACCATATTGGAAAGTCTAAGCCATCTTTTGATTGGAAAGTGAATAAAATTTTTCATCTGATTAAATTTCATATTGATTAGGAGTAAGGTAAAATGCATCAAACTGAACCGATTAGAAAATGGTTCATTTTTACCGGTTGGTTTGACGGTATGGGCTGCCAACTGGACCAAATCAGACATAAATGTCATCTTCTCTCCTTTTTTTTTTATTTACTTAAGATTTCTCATGTAAATAAGGAAATACCTCCATTTAAATTTAACAAAATATCATAAAATTTAAATTCCTTAAAAATAAAAAGTTCAGAAATTACAATTCAGTAAATATCAAGTTAAAATACTTTTAGTCTGGATAAAAATCCCAAAAAAATCAATATAACTTGGAAATAATAAGAAAATAAAATATAAAAAAAACTATTTTAAGACATTGGTCAACACTTGGTCAAACTCATAGAATTTCAGACTTGGGATCATAATAACAATGAACCTCATACTAAGCTATACCAATTTAATTTACAATCCATCAAAACAATAAAATTAAACTTATTATAAAATCTAAAGATTAAAATGTATTTTTTTAGGGTCCATGTTATGATGTGTCACTAGACTGAAGGAATTAATCTTTTGATTTTTTTATTTTTTTAGAAAATTGATTTAAACTATATTTTTTAAGAAAGTCCAACTGCCCTTATTTAGAGGTGTTTTTGGAGGACAAAATGAAGACAATAAGAAAGTGTTCCTCACTTATTCTCGTGTACTTACTCCAAATGTAAGGTTGAAAAATCTGCTACCAGCCTTCATTGCCTCTTTTTTCCTTTGATTTTTGTCTATTCTTTATCATTCCATGTATACAATTAAGCCGAGGTGGTGTAATGACACGTTATAGTTTGGACCCTAAGAAGCACATTTTAACCTTACAATTTTATAGCAAATTTAATGTTATTATTCTGAGCTATGAATTATGTTAGCATAAGTCAATATAAAAGTTCACTATTACTGTGATCCTGTCTAAGTCTGAAAACCCTATAAATTTGACCAAATATTGACTATAACCTTACAAATTATATTTTAAGATATTTTTTGGGTATTTTATTTTCTAATCATTTTTAATTTAAATTGATTTTCATTGATTTTTATACAGAGTGAAAGTAACCTAAGAGGCTATTTGGAGTGAAAACTTTTATATAAATTTCTAAGTAAATTGATCAACATCTGAAATTTCTACATTTGGAGTGCGAAAAATTATTTCTGAAAATCTCATTTGCCTTCGATTTTGGAAATAAAAATTAACAAGGGGAGGAGTGTTAATCTATGATTCTAAGAAATCTTTTCCTTTCAAAAAATAAAGGATTACCATGAGAATCTAATCCTCTCACTCCAAACAGCCCCTAACTTGATATTTGCTAAACCGTAATTTTTAGAAATTCTCTGAAGTTTATTCTTAAGAGAGAGAATTGACTTTTTATTATTAAAAAATTTATTTTTTTAGATATTTTTGTTAAATTCAAATGAGGGTTATTCCCTTATTTCCTTAAAAAAATCTTAAGCATATTTATTTAAATAATTTTAAATAGACATAAGAGAGAGGAAAGATGAGAGCTCATGGGAAGTGCTTGGCCTCATATACTACATTAAAAAAAAAATCAATGAAAAAAAAGCCAAAAAAAACTGAACGGGCTCAAATTGGAGGCATGATGACAATTTAGTTCCATTCAATATCAAACCATTCACAATTCATCGAACCTTAATTAGGAGTCATGTTTTGAGTATAGCTCTTTAAATTAGAGATGTAGGCTTATTATTAAAAAGTTGAAAGTCTTATGACTAGGAGACATTATTTTAGGATCATTTAAGCATATGTCAATATAGGACATGAAGAATCATGAATTATATAGGAATAAAGATAATTCTAAATGAAGTAGCTCCATCAAGATTTTTCCCAAGACCGTTATCTCTCCTCACTGTACTACTCCTTAATTCCAATTTCTTTCTTCTCCTCCCCACTCTTCACTCCATTTTTTTATTTTTTTAACTGTCATAAAGCAAGAACGTTCAGATCCATCTAGATCTGAAATTCAATTTGGCTCATATTTTTATTATTTGAGGCCCTATTACTAATGGGATGCATTAATTCATATGTGAGTGACTGCTAAAAATGCTGTGCCCTCTACAGACGTCATGAACATAATTTCCATTAGGGTAAGAGGATAACAACATTCTAATCAGTAGATTGCCACATGCTCTTCAACCACCAAGTATAGTAAAATTATTGCACTAACTGTATATATATTACAGTTAATTGTATTGGCTATGCATAAAATATTACTCTTACTGGCCGTAGTTGATTTTATTTGATGTCCAATACCAACAAATCAATGACACCCAACTTGTTTGGAAGGATTTGATACAAACATAAGCAAGAGAACATCTGAACTCCCAACTCCTCTCTTATCTGTAACTACACACTTCGTACATCCACATCAAGGTTTAAGCGAGGATGCTATATGTTACTTATTAATAAAAATCTGTAGCCTATTGATTCTGTGCCAATTAAATAGTAGAATGAACTCTCTGGGGGCAAGATATAACCATCTCCTTTTTATTTCGTCAGTTGAAGAATGGGGAAATAACCATATGATGCATGGCCAATTCAACATTGAGACTCATTTGATAGGCATTGTGGCATCCTTATCACAATTTGATCAGTTATTTCCTAACTTAAATAATTGGTCAAAGAATCTTAGGGAAACCATATCTTCTGTGGAAATCAAAGAAATTTTTATAAAAAAAAGAAAAATGCAGCCATTTCTATTTGAATAGGATGCTTATATAGTAACAATTTAGGAATCCTTCATCCTATTGTTTTTCATCCCCAACCATTATGCAGGGGTGGCAATCAGATCTGGTTAGATTGGACCGTAAATGAGTTGGGTTGGATGTGGGTCGGGTCAAAATTTTGTCAACCCAAATCTAACCACTTTAATAAACAAGTCAAAAATTCATACAGAATTTTACCTCTTTATAAAATAGGCAACCTTACCAGACCCACATACCCATTTATTAAACCGATCAAAGTAGGTTAAACAGGTTAAATAAGTTATGTGGGTTTTTAATGATTTAAATGGATTTAAAGTACGTTAAGTTGGTCGAGTTAAATAGGTGAGTAGGTTTTAAAGAGGTTAAACAGGTTATGTAGGCTTTAAACAGGTTAAACAAGTTAAGTCATGATCCAACCCAATTACCAAATGGATCAAAATAGATTAAACAAATCAAAGTCTAAAGCTAAACCCAACCCATTTAATAAACAGATATAGATAGAAGGACCTATTATGACTTAAACCCATTTATGTCAACCCTAAAACTGCTAAATGTCAGTTACAGATTGATTTGGCAGGTCGAATCATAAATTGCCACCCCTACCCTTGTGTACCACATTCTACTTGAGACACCTAGAAATTCCTGTGCTTTAGCCCACCAGAGCACAAAATATATATCATGATTTTAAATCCCAGCAACACATCTCAGGAGACGTTGGGGCAAGTTACTATCCTAAGTACCAAAATAGGACCAATCCATGATCATCTCAGCATCCAATTGATGCATCCCGAGACATTTCCTTGTCCCCAGTATCATTTCAGTTAACCTATAGCCTATGCTAGACATCCAATAAGATCCATAAAAATTAATTTCTGATAAGCCTATTTATTATACCAATTTAATCATTAGAATAAATATTAATTACTTTAAATTTATTAAGAATGATATTTTTTTATGGATGTTTGCGTAAAAGAAACCTATAGATGGAAAGAGCTCGATTTTTGGAGTCCAATGATGCAGACGATACTCAAATCAGGACTCTGTTTGCCCGAAAAGAAAGGAAGAGATGATTTCGCATGATTCTCGGTGCAAACTAAGGCAGGTGATATAGAACAGATGGCTGAGGAGTTTTCTCACGATATCTGAATGATCTTGAGCCCGATTGACTCCAACTTTGACTAGGAGGAAGTCCTAGACAAGCTTTATAAAAGGACCTCAAGCAGTAGTCCGGAAGGAGTTTTCTCTAAAGTTTTTTTTTATCTTTTTTTATTTAGATTATTGTATTTAGGTCTGGAAAAGAAAAATTATGGAGGGAATGATGGCAGCAGCAATGCGTGGCTAGATTCTTTCAACTTGGAATGATGATGAAACCTGTAATCAGGTTCTATCTTTCTTTTTGTTCTTAATTTCTATACAATAAAAATCAAGCTCTTCTTTCATATATTGATGCGGACAAATCACCGGTGATGAGCGCCGGGCATGCTGAGATCTATTGTGGGCCTCCAAATGGGGTGGAGAGGTCGTCTTCCTTCTTTGGAAACCTGCAAGAAGTCCCCGGGCCGGTCTTCCCGACGAGGACCCTCCGACGCTCAAGTTAGTAAACTTGTCGCTCAGTAATGTAGTAAAGAGAGAAAGAGAAAGATCCTCTTTTCAGTTGAACTCGGGATCTTTTATACCTGTCTGGGAGGTTCCTTCCTTTTCGTCCTCTTTCGAACCGTCGAATCTTTCTCGTTAGGATAAGCTCCTTCGAACGGCAAGTGGTTAAGCCATTGCTGGATGGGGGCCGCTTGTGGTGGTAACTGCCGGGCGTGCTAGCACTTGCCGATGATTTCGGTGAGCGAGGTATATGGTAACAGATTTCGAATCTCGGGATCTGTTACCTGAGGTGGGTCATAGTGTATGCAGGAAAGGCACCAAGTTAGGGCCGGAGCCAAAGGCCGGAGCCAAAAATCGGAGTCAAAGGCCAGAGCAAGAGGCCGGAGCCAAAGGCCGGAGCAAGAGGTCGGAGCCGTCGCTTGAGGCCGGAGCCAAAGACCGGAGCCATCGCTGGAGGCCGAAGCCAGAGGCCGGAGCGAGAGGCCGGAGCTGTCGCTGGAGGCCGGAGCCAGAAGCCGGAGCCGAAGGCCGGAGGCCGGAGGCTGGAGGCCGGAGCCAAGATTCCATCTCTGGGATTAGCTGTCACATCATTATTTTCAGAAATCGCGCAAAAGGTTAACACCACTCAGAGGAGATGGTCAGCCGTATCAGATGCCCCACCGCCCCCGAGATGAGTGAGCGCACAATCACCAACGAAGGGGGTGTTAATATCCATTGGGCGGCTGACTTTAACGCCATCATTTCGTCCGTTCGGGCTGTTGGGATTGGGGAAGATTTTTCTCGAGTAATGAGTCGTAAAAAGGCGAGCATCATCATTGCGGTAAGGCCACCGCCATCTTTCTATTGGTGAAGCTTTTCGTGTTTTTCGCGCCGGTAGGCCGTCGAAGCAGCTTCCATTTGAAGGTAGACACATGGCCAGACCGGACGGCCGCGGGATGATTTGAAATGGGGCTATAAAAAAAAAAATCGTCCTTATCTTCTCATTCCCTCTTCTCTTACGTTACAGCTTCCTCCCTTGTCTGCAAGCGTCCGTCCGCCTCCCGTGTCTGTTCTCTCATCGTGCTCCTTCGATCTTAGCTCAAGTTTTCCAGGTTAGTTTCCATGGCTTCCTCGCCCTCTTGTTCTATTTTCGATTCCGGGGATTGTTCCCCCACTCCTTCTCAACCTTCCGCTTCCTTACCAAGCCAATGGTCTACCCCATCCTCCGACCATTCCTCGCCGGAGCGGCGGCCGGTCAGACGCCCTGCAGCCAGGAGTCATCTGACCGTCGGACGGACCCCCACCCGGAGCCGTCCGACAGCTGCTGGTCCTTCCAACGCTGTCAAGGAGTCCCCCGAGGGGACCGCTTCCACTATGTCTGCTCAAGACATAGTAAACCTAAGAGCCAAGTATAGTTTTCCGCCAAACCTACGTCTGTCCTACCCCGCTTCTGATGACAGGGTAACCTCTTCCCGTCCTGAAAGAGTTGCCTTGTACGGAGCCTTCTTTAAGGCAGGACTTCGATTACCTATTCACTCTTTCATCTTTAACCTTCTGGACCGATATTCTTTAACACCTTCCCAGCTAGTCCCTAACTCGATCCGAACCATCGTTGGCTTTCTGGTTCTCTGTCACCTGCAAGGTATAGAGGCCAGCATCTCCTTATTCCGCAGTTTTTATACCCTTCGCAAGCAGTCAGGTTGGTGGTCCTTTACTCCTAGACCCACTAGGAACCTTAAGTTGTACCTTCCCACCTCCGTTAAAGGGTGGAAGGATAAGTTCTTTTTTGCTGATATCGAAGGGGTGAGTGGAAGCTGGGGGACACTCAACACCGACGCTAATAGGGATTCCTCTATCCTCCCAAGAGATCGAATGGCATTCGGGCAGCTTCTGACTGCCGATGTCCCTCGATGCAATAAGCTTCTGGTCGATGAAAACCTTCGTCTCGCCGACCTAATCCCTTCTGGTGGTGAGCACTTGATCACTCACCTTTTTCCTTCTTTCTTCTCCTTTTTTTTTTACTCATCTCCTGTTTTTTATAGGGATGACGCCATCGCTTCGCGAGCTCAGGCAGGCGGTTACCAAGAAGAGGAAGGCAACGGGGAATGAGCCCCCCGCTGAAAGGAGGGCCATCGCCAAGATTCCAAGGAGGGCCGACACGGAAAGGGCCAACGCTGGAGGGGCCAGAGTTGTGAAGCCCCTGCGCGCTAAGGTTTTGAAGAGGGCCGACGCTGAAAGGGCCGACGCTGGGGGGCCGACGCTGGAAGGGCCAAAGTTGTGGATCCCCCGCGCGTGCACAAGGCGGCCAGAGCCCAAGCCGACGAGCCCGCCCGGAAAGACACGGTAAGGGCCGAGGCCAGCGAGGAAGTTGGGCGAAGCCAAGCAGGAGAAAAAGAATCACCTTCAGTACCGGCTCCCCCTCCTGTCATTCTGCTCGACCCTTCCCCGGAGCAGGTCACAAAAGCACCGTCGCCCCCGCCCGAAGCCGTGGAGACGGAGCCGGTCCTTGCAACAACAAGGCCGACTCCAACAGTTACCATGCCCCCCAAAGGGGCATCAACCGAAGCCCCTCCACCAGCCAAGGAGCCGGAGGCAGCAGAGTCGGAGGCGGAGTCCTCCCCCGCGGCCCCCGTGTCAGTGGAAAGGAAGGGCGTCGACCCTTCCTTCCAATCACTTTTGACGAACCACAGCCGCTAGGCCGAGCGAGCATTGGACGAAGCATCTGTGGTAGAGGTGCAGGAGTTTCTCCGGCATCAGGGGAGGGCCACCTTCTTCCGCGAGGCGTCCGTGGCACACCTTTGGGTGAGCTTTGCCCTATTAACCTTTTCGCCCCCCCTTTTTTTTTTAACATTGACACTCCGTGCAGGGGCTGAACTCTCCGATTGCCATGAGGGACCTATGGACCCTGAGTGATGCTGCCCTTGACCAGTCGTGGGAGGAGATGCTATCACTCCAGGCTAGGGCAGAAAAGGCAGAGATGGCCTTGGAGGATACCCAGGCCACTTTAAAGGGCGAAGTCGAAGCCATCCGGCTAAAAGCCGAGAAGGCAGAGTACGCGCTGGAAGTTGCCCAGCGTCGGGCGGCCAACGAGCTGGATAACGCCCAGGTGGCCGAAGAGAAGCAAAGAATGGCCGAGGAAAGACTGGAGGTGGCAGAATCAGAAATGTGCATTTTGAAGAACCGATTGCAATCCGCCTTCATTGAAATAGATGCAGCCAAAGAGGTCGTCCGCCAGTCCGACGCCAAGATTGCCGACTTGGAGGCGACGGTGACCGAAGCCAAGAGGGAGGCCGCCGAGGCTGATAAAAAGGTCACGGAGGCCGAGCGGGAAACCTTCGAGGCGGAGAAAAGAGCTGCAGAGGCCGTAGAGGATTTCAGGAAGTCTAAAGCCTTTAGTAAGGAATTAGCCGAATCGACGACATTCGCTTACGATGCCGGCTTCCAGGACTGCAAGGAAAAAATCCAAGAACTCTACGACCTCGAGGGGATTGAAGGGTTGGAGCCAGATGAAGTCCATGAAGATGACGATCCAGCCCCAAATGACCCTTAGTTTTTTTTTATTGTATTGCTCCAAGCCCGACTCAGATCGGCAATTTTGTAAACTTTTAGCCATCAATGAATATTTCAATTCTCAACACTTGTCTTTGGTCATAATTAGCTTTGCTTGTGTGAGTTGTCGCGAATCAACATCCAACGGCTGAAGAGCACGATTTTTATCTGTTAGGAAACTGATGCGGGATCAATTTCAGTTGCAGAGACGAAAGTTGAACTGTAGGTAGTATAAGACCCCTCTCGTGCCAGTGCGAAGCCGTGGAATGCCTACTACCTCGTTAGATATGTCGCGCAGAATCGGACTGTGCGCCAACACGCTGTCCTTAAGTGCCGACGCGAGGCCAGGCTTTGGTGTCGACGCGGAGCCGGTCTTTTATGCCGACGCGGAGCCGGTCTTTGGTGCCGACGCAGAGCCGGTCTTTGGTGCCGACGCGGAGCCGAGCTTAATTGCCGACGCGAAGCCGGTCTTTTATGCCGACGCGGAGCCGGTCTTTGATGCCGACGCGGAGCCGATATTTTGTGCCGACGCGGGGCCAGGCTTTGTTGCCGACGCGGAGCCGGTCTTTATGCTGACACGGAGCCGGTCTTTGTTGCCGACGCAGAGCCGGTCTTTTATGCCGACGCGGAGCCGATCTTTGGTGCCGACGCGGAGCCGGTCTTTTATGCCGATGCGGAGCAGGTCTTTTATGCCGACGCGGAGCCGGTCTTTGGTGCCGACGCGGAGCCGGGCTTAATTGTCGACGCGGAGCCGATCTTTTGTATGCCATTGGTGTCCATGCGCACCAGCACAAAACTAACGGCCTCGAAAGAAGCCGCAAGGTACAGAAGGAGTTCTTCTCCACCTGTTGGCTTGGATAGCAGCGGCGGGGTAGATAAGAATTCCTTTAGCCCCTCGAATGCCTTCTGACATTCTTTCGTCCATTCGAATTCATTGGCCTTGCGGAGCGCCTTGAAGAAAGGTAGGCACCTCTCAGCGGACTTGGACAGGAAACGGCTCAAGGCGGCCACCCTTCCCGTCAGGCGCTGTATTTCCTTCTTGTTGGTGGGAGACCTCATGTCCAGGATGGCTTGAACTTTGTCCGGGTTTGCCTCGATCCCCGCCGGGTCACCATGAAACCCAAAAACTTTCCGGCTGTCACCCCAAATGCATACTTGCGTGGGTTCAGCCTCATCTGGTACCGACGAAGGTTATCAAAAGTCTCCGTTAGGTCAGCGATATGATCGGTGGCGTGGACACTTTTTGTCAGCATGTCATCCACGTACACCTCCATGTTGCGTCCTATCTGGTCTTCGAAGACTTTATTCATTAACCTTTGATAGGTGGCTCCTGCGTTTTTTAGCCCAAATGGCATTACCTTGTAGCAGTACAACCCCTTCTTAGTTATGAAGAAGGTAGCTTCCTCATCCACCGGGTTCATCCTGATCTGGTTGTACCCAGAGAAAGCATCCATGAAGCTAAGGACCTCATGGCCGGATGTAGCATCTACCAGTTGATCGATCCGGGGCAGGGGAAAGCTGTCCTTGGGGCATGCTTTGTTGAGATCGGTGAAGTCCACGCACATTCTCCAGCTTCCATTAGTCTTACGGACCATCACCACGTTGGCCAACCATTTAGGGTAATGAACTTTCCGAATATGGCCTGCAGCCGTCAACTTACGAACTTCCTCATCGATAGCTTTCTGTCTGTCCGGGGCAAAGCTCCTTTTCTTCTGTCGGACCGGCCGACACTCTGGCCTAAGGTTGAGCCGATGGGTGATCACCTCCTCAGGAACGCCCGGCATGTCTGAGGACGACCATGCAAAGACATCGGCGTTGGCACGCAGGAAAGTGAGAAGTTGATCGCGTGCCTCCTCCGAAGTAATGCCCCAACCTGGACGATCCTTGTCGGGTCATCCCCCAAGGGGAGGGTCAGGAGGTGCTCGGCTGGTTCTCCCCTCCTTTCCAGCTCTCGGGGGTCAAGCAGCTCAGAGGCTATTGCCGACGCCGCCTCCAGTGGACTGGGAGACAAGTGATAGCAAAGCGGTGGCGAGCTTTGCTCTCCTTTCATTTCTTCGACTAAAGCCCATTAGAGGCGTGGTGATGGGTCGGAGGGAAGACTGCAACAGGTTCATCCGAACAAAAGCTTCGTAGCTCAAAACATCCACCGAACTCCCACTATCAACTAAAATTCTTTTTACAGGATGTTTGGTTATGGTCATGGACACAACGACGTTGTCGTCGTGCTTATTAACTACCCCATCTAAATCCCTTCCAAAGAAAGGAATTATAGAGTCTATTCCCTCTCGCTGTCTTTTTGAACCACCACCTGCCCCCAGGAAATCATAGCTATGGTCTTCTCCGTAGGAGCATTGTCCACGCCGGTCTGAAGTGTCGGAGGCGCCGATGGACCTAGAGTAGGAAGGTTTCCCCTTCGAACGAACTTGCCCAAGTGACCCTGCTGGACAAGCTCTTCAATGGCCTTCTTCAGATGGCGGCAGTCCTCGGTGTCATGACCATAATCTCGGTGGTACCGGCAGTAAAGTTCCTTGTTGCGGGGGGTCCCAGACTTCAAGGGGGTCGGACGCTTGAAGTAAGGTTCCTCCTCGATTTCTAGTAGGATGTGAGATATCGGAGCCATGAGGGAAGTAAATTGCTCCTTAGGAATAAGCGTTTGTGGCCGGCGATCTGGGCGATGAGGAGGCTCAGGCTTCCGGGGTCGTGCTCCGGCATGCTCAGTAGGCGGTGGTTTCTTGCTGGAATTCTTGTCAGCTTCCCTCCTAGAGGGACGAAGTCCTCGCTTCAATGCCAAAGTGGCTACAAAATCATCCAGGTTGTATACCTCCAATGCTGCCTCCTTGAACCGAGCGACAAAGTCCTTCAGGGTCTCGCCGCTCCTTTGCTGGACAGCGAATAAGCTATCAGCCACTCGTGGGATCTTCCGGCACGCATCAAAGTGGGCCAGGAAAGATCACTCGAGCTGTCGGAATGAGTTGATGCTGCGCGGTGGCAGGCGAGAATACCATGCACGTGCCGCCTTGCGAAGGGTGGTCGGAAAGGCGACACATAGAAGGGAAGTCCGTCGCTCCCTGGACCTGCATAAGGACCTTGTAGCTCTCCAGGTGGTCCAGTAGGTCCGTCGTGCCATCGTACAGGTCCAGTTGGGGGAGACGGAAACGAGACGGGACCGGTTCCTCCATGACGCACCGGGAAAGCGGGGGGCGGTGCTCATAGTCCGTCCTGTGAGGGTTAGTGATCCGGCGGCTAAGCTCCTCCAACCGTCGATGATACTCATCGAGCCGTTGCTCGGCCCGACGGGTAGTCTTCCTGAGGGCGCCGTCTTTAGATGAGTCAGAAGAGGAAGCCGAAGAAGACCGCCGGCGTAAGGAGCGCACCCGTCTGGATTCTCTCTCGTCCGACCGTTGGTGGGAACGACCAGAGTGATGGGAGAGGGACCGCCGTCGCTTTGAGGCCTCTCGGCGACGAGGTTCAGGAGGTGAGTGACGGGAGACCTCGGGTAGGGTCCCGCCTTGATGAGATTGAATTGTCCCCCGCACCCCTTCACCAGGCGGAGGGGGTTGAGGTGCAGCGGCAAAGCAGTATTCCTGCAGTCCCCGTACCATTGTCATCAGGTCCTGGATCTGGTGAGCCAGAACCTCAAGCCGATCAGGCTGGCTCATCTGGGCAGAGGGCGGAACACGGAGGTTGGCCTCCGATTGCTCAGCCCGCGGAATGCGCTCCGCGGCCTGGCTAGTGGAAGCCTCCTGTGCTCATGTTGTCACCATCGTCTTCCTTGCAGAATCGGTGGGGTCATAGGGAGAACTTTCGCCTTCCCCGCGTGCAGCCCCTTCCTGGCACGCCAATCTGATGCGGACAAATCATCGGTGATGAGCGCCGGGCATGCTGAGATCTATTGTGGGCCTCCAAATGGGGTGGAGAGGTCGTCTTCCTTCTTTGGAAACCTGCAAGAAGTCCTCGGGCCGGTCTTCCCAGCGAGGACCCTCCGACGCTCAAGTTAGTAAACTTGTCGCTCAGTAGTGTAGCAGAGAGAGATCGAAATCCCCTTTCCTGTTGAACTCGGGGTCCTTTTATACCTGTCTGGGAGGTTTCTTCCTTTTCGTCCTCTTTCGAACTATCAAATCTTTCTCGTTAGGATAAGCTCCTTCGAACGGCAAGTGGTTAAGCCGTTGCTGGATGGGGGCCGCTTGTGGCGGTAACTGCCGGGCGTGCTAGCACTTGCCCGTGATTTCAGTGAGCGAGGTATACGGTAACAGATTTCGAATCTCGGGATTTGTTACCTGAGGTGGGTCATAGTGTATGAAGGAAAGGCACCAAGTTAGGGCCGGAGCCAAAGGTCGGAGCCGTCACTAGAGGCCGGAGCCAAAAACCGGAGTCAAAGGCCAGAGCAAGAGGCCGGAGCCGTCGCTGGAGGCCGAAGCAAGAGGTCGGAGCCGTCGCTGGAGGCCGGAGCCAAAGGCCGTAGCCAAAGGCCGGAACCGTCGCTGGAGGCCGGAGCCAGAAGCCGGAGCCGAAGGTCGAAGGCCATCGCTGGAGGCCGGAGCCAAAATTCCATCTCTGGGATTAGCTGTCACATCATTATTTTCGGAAATCGCGCAAAAGGTTAACACCACTCAGAGGAGATGGTCAGCCGTATCATATATCATTTTAGTTATTTTTCTGATCGAGAATTTAATCTAACATACACAGCCTACACCCTCTATCGACATAACGTGATCTCATGATACGATACGTGTCTAAGAGAAGTATATCGTAGTATGATAGATTAGACTCCTAACCTTACAAATAATTAGATAGTTTACACTCTATGCGGACGTGCCGTGATCTCCTGATACGACCCATTCCTGATAAAAGATAAATTATTCTAATTCTGAATTTGCAAAAATTATTATTGTTGCAACATAAAGAAAAGAAGATAAAACCTATGTGCATGGTGGATTCGAATTCTTGGGTTGCTTCTCCTGTTGTCTTAATTTCGTTAATTAATTAGTTATCTTTTAATAACCACTATTCTAAATATAATCATCTACAAATAATTTTCTTTATTTTTTCATGAAATAATTGCCCTCAATCTCTAAGGATATGATTCCGATTCACTGCTAGCTATAATAGTGAATAGGTTTTATTTTTGACCGCCAATGACAGCGATCAAATTTTTGCGCCATTACCGGGGATCCAAACACGATTAATTCATGAGACAAAAAAATTAAAAATAAAAATAAAAAAAATTACCACGAATTCTTTCTTAATTTTATTCTTATTTTTGATCTTTTTTATTGTCTCATTATTATTTGTGCTTATATATTAAAAAAAGAGTAAAAAAATCCTTTTTTGTTGAATAATTATTGCTTTCTTTAACTTATTATTTTTTTTAGTTACCTTAATTATTAAATTTTTTTATTTTCTTTTTAACATAAAAAATTACTTTCCTTTTTATCACAAATCTACTTTTAACATAATAAACTTTTCCTTTTAATTAACTTACCTTAAAGAACCTAAAAGAAAATGCTAAGATACTTTCCATAAAACATAATTAATTTAAAGAAACAAATAATAAAC
This sequence comes from Calamus simplicifolius, assembly GCA_900491605.1. NCBI lineage: Eukaryota > Viridiplantae > Streptophyta > Magnoliopsida > Arecales > Arecaceae > Calamus > Calamus simplicifolius. The sequence goes on along the minus strand of UESW01003843.1, from coordinate 1,757,939 downwards.
TTTAAAAACTTTCTAACTTGTTTATACACCTTGTTTGACTTGCATTGCATTTTTATAAAATACTTTAAGGGCACAGTTCCTAAATAACATAAGGTGGAAATTTCATCATCCTTCCTTAGCCCACAAACTACCACCTTGCATATTGCATAACCCTAAGCCATTAATTTAAAATTAATTAGACGGTGGCCCTTAAGAACTTTCGAGCTCACTAAGACAAGGGACCTGAGAGTTGGACTAGCTCAGTATTAATTGGTTCACTGATGTCTAAAAAAGGGGTTCAAGGATGATTCAGCCCTGAAGGAAAGTAATTCTTTAATTAGTTCGTTGTCTGACCTGACCAATTAATTTGGTGTATAAGGAAAGCAACGAAGGGACCCTCACTGGCCTTACCCTTACCTAATCAGTTGCTAGTTGGTATATGACTTCGAAGATTCAAAGGCAACCTTGATAGTTAGGAGCTGTCTAAATATAAGGTAAACCTAGGGTAGAGTCCAGTGCTTAACAACTTATTTTTTTTTAACAAAATCTTTAACCTAATTAAAACACTCCTCTCTATCGTCTGTAGATTTAGGATTCCTTAGATTCTCATATTTAGACTTCTTCTCTTTCTTCCCTCTTCTTCTCTTTTCTCTCTACATAATATATATAAAAAAAACTCAAAATTGCAACTTGAAAAAGGGAGTTTGGTCGATTAGTAAGGATAGATTTAAACCCTACCCTTGACCAAAAAAATTTAACTATGAAGGAATTAGGACATCCACTTAGCCTAAGAGAATACTGCTACCCAATTGGATCTGCCCAACCATCGTGCATTCGACTACCCCAAACAAATGCTGCCAGTTTTGAGATTAAGCCTTAGATTATCAACATGCTTCCTAAATTCACATGAATTGAGGATGCTTACATTTTTATTAGAGAATTTGAAGAAGTATGTGATACTATGAGAATGCATGAACTTTCAGAAGATGCTGTGAAACTTAGGCTAATTAACTTTGCCCTTAAAAAATATGCCAAAAAATGGCTGTATAGTTTACCTACTTAGTCAATCTCAACCTGGGAGGGTTTTGTTAAAGCATTCTTGAGAAAATTCTTTCCACATCATAAAACAGCCAAGTTGAGAAACGAAATTACCCAATTTCATCAATTAGGGGAAGTGCCTTTCTGAAAGTGTCTAAATCGATCTAAGAACCTATTAAGCCAATGTTCACACCATGGGATAGAGACTTGGAGGTTATGTCAAACCTTCTATAAAGGTCTAAACCTAAACTCTAAAACTATGCTTGAGTCGATATGTCAAGGCAATTTTATGCAGAAACCACCCAATGAAGCCTTGCAATTTTTAGAGAATTTAGCAGAAAAGAGCCTATAATGGGAGAAAACTAAGGAATCTGAACCCACACCATCAGGAAGTGGTATGCACTAATGCTCTCCATCTATAACTGAAGAAGGTAAGATGGTATCTCTGATTCGTAGGATAGAAGCCTTGAAACTTAAGAGGCAGGCCCCGATAAATCATGTAAACCAAGTGGCTACACCTGTCTGCACTAGATGTAATGACCCAGGACATATAGTAGAAGAGTGCCCCCACTTTATGACCCAAATTGAAAATAGTTGTGCACAAGTGAATGCGACCTATCAAAAAACAACCAACAATCCCTATGCACCAACCTACAACCCAGGGTGGAGGAACCATCCAAACTTTGCCTAGTCACAAGGTCCTAGTGCAGGTGGTCCCAACTTTAACCAGCCTAACCTAAGGCCCAATTCTACAGAAAACAACCCACCAGTCAATAAGAATGAAAAAGATATAATTCCCTAGATAAAGCCTTGGAAACCTTAGTTAAATCCCAAGCTGACACCTATGCTATGATAAATAGCACTAACGCCACCGTGAATAACTTTATGCAAAACACAGGGCAACAACTATCCATTAATACCCAAGCCATAGCTCATTTGAAGATGCAAGTCAGTTAGCCACAACCATAAGCGAAAGAGAACGGAGTAAGCTACCGAGTCAGTCCGAAGCTAACCCTAGAAACCTAAACATTCAAGGATCAAAACAAGGAGCCCAAATTAACCAACTAAGTATCATTCATACATTAAGATATGGGAAACAAATAGATAACCAAATGGGAACATATGAAGAAGAAGAATTAGAAGTCCTATCACTTGAACAACTTATTGAGCTAGGTTAGCCCGAAACACCTGAGGCATCAGAGTCTGATGTAATGCCCAACCCATCAACTGAGCCCATTTTAGAAGAAGATAAACTAAAAATTAGGATTGTAGCACCATTCCCAAATAGACTTAAGCCCAACCGAAATTCAGCCCAATTCGATAAGATTTTGAAGGTCTTTAAGCAAGTTAAAGTGAACATCCATTTACTGGACATGATCCAACAGGTTCCAGCCTATACCAAATTCCTTAAGAATTTATGTACCAAAAAAAAGACCACCAATATGCCTAAGAGAGCCTTTCTGGCAGCCAGTGTGAGCTCTTACCTATCAAACGATATGCCAGTGAAATACAAAGATACAGGGTCACCCACTATTTCATGCATTATGGGGAATGCCCTGATAAACAGGGCTCTATTAGACTTAGGGGCGAGTGTTAATATATTTTCATACTATGAATATGAGTAACTAGGGTTGGAAGAACTAAAGACTACGAAAATGGCCCTACAACTAACAAATCACTCTTTAAAAGTACCAAAGGAAATAGTAGAGGATGTGTTGATCAAAGTTGGTGACTTTATCTATCCGATAGACTTTGTGATTTTAAAAACCGAACCGATGACGAATCCTAAGAGCCGCATCCCAGTGATTTTAGTAGACCATTTTTGGCTAAGCTAATGCCCTAATTAATTGCCAAAATGGATTAATGAAACTTTCTTTGAAAATATGTCAATTGATCTTAATATTTTCAATCTTACCAATACACATCAAACGAGTGACTCAAATTATGTTCAGGATACTATTTATGATCTAATTAACCTTAGGGACAAAGAGCTTGACCTAAAAATCTACATGAACCAAGATGTAAAGCAAATTAATAAGGTTGCTATAATTGCTAAAAAATTAAGATTGAAACCACCAACTGAATCACTGAAAAAAGTAACCGAACCATTACTCAAATCATCAATGGAGGAAGCACCCAAATTAGAATTGAAACCACTTCCCAAACACCTCAAATACCAAAGTCCATTAGAAATCCTGCCTATGATTATTTCAGCCGACTCCTCACAAGAAAAAAACTACCGAATGTCCTAAAAGAAAATAAAGAAGCGTTAGGATGGACCATGACTGACATAAAGGGAATTAGCCCCCGATCATTCAACATAAGATTCACTTAGGGAAGAAAGCCAAACTTATAAGAGACCCCAAAAGAAAACTTAACCCAGCCATGAAGAAAGTAGTAAGGAAAGAGATCATCAAACTCCTTGACAATAGTAATCAGAGTAATCCCTGAAGCCTGGCTGAAGACGTTAAACTTAGCATTTTTTGGAAGGTAACCCAAATTTTTATTTTCTCACTTTATTTTAGTGATTCTTATTTCTAAAAATAAGAGACTGCTCTGAACGGTCACTCCTAATATTACATGAAGAATGGTATTTCTTCTTGTTTTATTCTTCCTCACTCCATTGAGGACAATGAAAATTACGTTGAGGGTAAGAGAAACCTTTTGAAAAATATTTTGAAAACACCTTGGCATTTTTTAAAAATGTCATTTTTTTATAAATTATGTGCCATGAAATAAATTTTTGAGCAAAACGACTAGGAAAAGGTAATAGAGTTAGAAAATATTGGCTAATTACTGTAGCGAGCCAAGGAGTAGACTAGCTAGTTAAACTTTTAGCAGCCTACTTAGGTCATTTAAAGGCTATTAGCACTTTCATTGCACCTGCACACTGACGAGGTAAATTAGGTATTAGTTGTAAGGTCAATTGAAGATTCAATTATTACTGAAAATTGATAATTGATATACACCCCAATGAGAGAAACTTGAATTTAAGGAAAGAGCTACATGCCTGATATAAAAAAAAATTATGTATATATATATATATAAAAGAGCAAGTCTAAACATTGATTTTCCATTAAGTAGCCGGGCATCTTCACCTAAGTAAGCATTGTTATTTGTGTCAAAAAGTGGGCAGTGTGAAGATATCGCTAAAAAAATAATAATAATAATAAAATAAAAAAATATATATCAAGCAGTGTGAAAGCTATCTCAGGTCATGTGCTTAATTTGAGGGTCTATAGAAAATTGATCCAAGTAGGTGATAAGCGAAAACATCATTGTTTCTTACAAGCTAGTACCGAAATATTAAGTTAGCCATCACAAACACAAGTGTTGTAGATTTATGGATGAACTCTAAGAAAGTTTCTGATAGTTCTGACTGTGAAATTTACTTAAAAAACTTAATACTTAGTAATACTGGCTAGCTTTTTTCAACCTTAAGCCTAGATTTAATTTTACAAAAAAAAAATCTTAGTGACACGTGATTTTATTTTAATTACATTGCTAAGGAACTAGCAATGATTAAGTTGGGGGTGTGATAAGTCTATTTATTATCCCAATTTAACTATTAAAATAAATATTAATTACTTTAAATTTATTAAGAATTGATACTTTTTATGGATGTTTGCAGAAAAAGGAACCTATAAATGAAAAGAGCTCGATTTTTGGAGTCCAATGATGCAGACGACACTCAAATCAGGACTCTGTTTATCCGAAAAGGAAGAGATAATTTTACATGATTCTCGATGCAAACTAAGGCAGATGATGTGGAAGGTATGGCTGAGGGGTTTTCTCACGATATTTGAACGATCTTGAGCCCGAATGACTCCAACTTTGACTAGGAAGAATCCCTAGACAAGCTCTATAAAAGAAGGACTTCAAGCAGTAGTCCGAAAGGAGTTTTCTTCAAAGTTTTTTTATTTAAATTATTGTATTTAGGCCTGGAAAAGAAAATTTATGGAGAGAATGCTGGCAGCAGCAATGCGTGGCTAGATTCCTTCAACTTGGAATGATAATGAAGCATGTAACCAGGTTCTATCTTTTTTATTTTTAATTTCTATGCAATAAAAATCATGCTTCTTTCATATATCTTTTGAGTTATTTTTCTGATCGAGGTTTTAATCTGGCATACATGGCCTACACCCTCTATCGACGTACCGTGATCTCAGGATAGGTGCGTACCCAAAAAGAGGTAGATCGTAGTATGATAGATTAGACGCCTAACCTTGCAAATAATTAGATAGTTTATACTCTAAGCAGACGTACCGTGATCTCCTAATACGATCCATTCCTGACAAGAGATAAATTATTCTAATTCTGAATTTGCAAAAATTATTGCTATTGCAATATAAAGAAAAGAAATAAAACCTGTGTGCATGATGGATTCAGATTCTTGGGTTGCTTCTCATGCTGTCTTAATTTCGTTAGTTAATTAGTTATTATCTTTTAATAACCATCATTATAAATATAATCATCTATAAATAATTTTTTTTATTTCTTTTCATGAAATAATTGCCCTTGATCCCTAAGAATACGGTCTCGATTCACCACTAGCTATAATAGTGGGTAGGTTTTATTTTTGACCGCTAACGACAGCGATCAATTTCCAAAGATTGATTAACCTTACTTGACTTCATTGTATTACTAGCCACCAGAATTACACGTTTGTCCAGGGCCTTGAATTGTCCTTCCTTAAATACTCTCATGCCACCTTTCAGTGAAAAATTAGACTTTACCAAGACAGATTCAGAATTATCTTCTATCGGATGACAAATAACAACTAAACCAAAAATATTTGAAATTTATCTCCCATCCAAAACGTGCCTTTTAGAACTGTTCTCTGCCTTTGTTGACAACTTTTGATTTGATTTAATTAGAGCACTTTATAACTTTGGAAACTTCCATGTCTAACCTCTAGTCGACTATGCACAATATACTCAATTTTACATTTCCTACGAAAACAAATCCATTTGTGTATTGACATGGGCCTAAAAAGAGTATCTCAATGCATGGGACTCCTTCCACTATGGGATTTGGGGAAATTCAATGTATTCAGCCTTATCCACATTATTAAAGATGCTATTTCATATTTCAAACCTGTGACACCCAGGTCACAGTGCAGTATGTTTATCATTCTGCCAAGGTCTACCCTCGCCCAATTGGGTTTAGATGTGCCCCTTTTAACCTTCAATCCTCTTCTTTGCCCCCTCCATAGCTTTACTGCACCAACTCCAGGACTTCTTTCTCTTTGCCATTCCTTTTATTCAAGGTATTTGCTAGTTATTCTATCCCCTCTACCCTGATTGTCTCTTACTCTTTTCATCAACCTTGGTAATGAACACTCGCTTCTATTGGCAACCTCCATAAATTCATACTTTTTTATTTCTAAAGTCATATGGACATTCAAAAACTTGGATTCATCTCTAGTTTCCCCTTTCCATTCATTAAAATGCCCTCCTTCATAGATTCACAGTAACGATACCAATTTTTCTTCTGTGATTGATGTCAGAGCTAATGAGATTATCGCTTAGTTTGCATCAACATATTGCATCTTAATGGTACGTTCAATCATATTGTTGGGACAACTCCTAATGGGGATAGTCATGGTGAAACACTAATATTGGCACCATGCATACCACCAAGCCTTTAATATCATTTAAGTTGTTGTGCCATCCTTTTATCCTTAACTTGTTAGTTGTCTTCATAGATGCTAGACAAGGCCACCTTCAAAAATAAATAGTCTAGGTGGGAATGCTTGTATCAGTGTACTATGGTCCGTGTTCTGCCTTTTTTGTTAACCAAAGTAATCAAATTTCCAAGAGTTTTTCACTGCATGAATGCCACTTAAAAGAACTGACGCATCCAAAATAAATCAATTTGGATTCTGGTACTACTAGAAAATTCATGCATTGAAGGTAATCAAAGAAAACATGCCACACACATCAAGAAGCGAGCATCTCTAACATCTACAAAGCTATGTTCCTTTACTTGGCATCAATCCCCATCAAATTATCCTCAAATTGACTCAGCATTAAAGAGAATATTTTAATTCTGAGACATCAACGCAAACAAAGGAACACGAAAGAACCACTAAAAAAATCAAAAGATTCAGGTTCATCTTATTGTTGTCAATGCAAATCAAAAACATTTCAGTTATCAACCCAAATCAAAAGGAATCTCCTTCCTACATCAATTAAGTCAGCTCAAGTCTAATCCTACGAAGGATGAAAAAAAAAAAGCCCCTTTTTATGCGCAAAACAAGAATTACAGAATTGAATTGATCAAGAAAACTAAAGAAAGCAGGAGTTGACCTGTTCCCCGGAGTTTAACTCGGGCTCGGTGGTGTGGTACTCGTGTATGATCCAATTGGTGCGAACGCCCTTCGGTGCCCGGCCGCGGTGGAAAACGAGGGTCTTTTTCGTGCCGATGAGAGTCGAACCCGGCGGCTTGGTCTTGATCTTCCGGTCCCTGCCGGTGGCCTTCCAGTACCCCTCCTCCGTCGCCCGATTCGACCTGTTCCCGTTGGGGTACTTCCGGTCCCTCGGCGAGAAGAAGAACCACTCCGGATCATCCGATCGGATCACGGACTTATCTATCACCGCTCATCAAAGAAAACGACCAGAATTTCACTTAAAATCGAATTTCTAAGCCAACAAAAAGAAACAACCAGGATGGGAGAAGTACCGGGAAGTTCCCAGGGCTCGCACTTGCAGACATCGACCTCGGCAATGACGACCACCTCGGAATCGATCTGGCCATTGATCTTGCCCTTTAGGTAGTAATTCACGAGCTCCTCGTCCGTCGGATGGAACCGGAAACCCACCGGCAGCGGTCCCAGTGGCAGCACCGCCATTACTTCCCGAGAATTACAAATACCACAGCGATCAAGGATCAAGGAAAGAAGAGAGCCGTGTTTTCCAAAACACTAAAAGGAAACACAATCTTCCCCTCAAACTCCAATAAAAAATCTCGATCTTTGGCGAGAGCTTTGCCTGCATCTCTCTTCCAGGGGCTTAGAGAGCGCAGGAAAGGAAGCACGCACCGCGTCGTCCTTCAAGGGGTTTAGTGACCGTCCGCGTTGGTTTAATGATCTAAATGACGAAAATGCCCAAGGGCTATTAAGTGATGTCACCGTGTGATGGCTCATGAGAGGTCATTGATGGAGGTTTTTGGTAATTTCGTTGCGACCGGGGGGTCCGGGGAGCGACATAGCGCCAAACTGTGGGTTAGTTTGTGGTAGAGGAAAGTAGAAATGGTGCTTTCAATGCAACGGAGGAGGGTGAGGGAGAGCCACGTGGCGAACCTTGTGGGCCGTTAGATGATGATCCCATGGTCGACAACAGGTTCTTATTTAGTTGTCTTTTTTTAATTTTTGGCAAGCTTTGATGACTGAAAAGAGAGAGGCGTCGATATATATGGTGTGAATTAAATGGCCTTGGATTAACAAGCCAATAAAAACCCACTCCCTAACTAGTATCGGTGATTTTTTTTTTTTAGGGCTGTAATTGAGCCGGACCGCTCACGAGCTACTCGAGGTTCGGTTCGATAAAAGTTCGTTTATATTTGGTTCGTCATGTAAATAAGCTGAGCTTGAGCACGGAAGCAGATTCGATTAGGAGCTCGCAAGATAGCTCGATTAAGAGTTCATGAGACAGCTCAATTAGAAGCTCGCAAGCTGGCTCATTAGAAGTTCGTGAACAAGATATCCTTTTATCTTCTCTGTCTTTTCATCTTTTCTGACTACTCTTTGGATTTAAGAATCGAGCTTTTTTTTATTCGCGATCCGAGCTTTAAACATGCTTAATTTGAGTCGAGCTTAAAACGAGCTCAATTCAAGCTCGAGCTTGAAACGAACTTTTTTTTTTTTGAGTCGAGCTTATCGAGCTTTCTAATCATACTAAATGAACGAGCTCGAGTCGAGCTTGAACCGGATTTTTTAAATTTAAACGAGCTCGAGCTCAAGTATTTATTAACAAGCTGAGCTTAAGCATGAAAAAGCTGGGCTCAGCTTGGCTCGATTGCAGCCCTATCGGTGAATAGATTAATTCCATCACCACGGTGCCCAAGACGGCTAAAAAAAAAAAGTGCAACATGATTTTCTAAATTTTTAAAAGATAAGATAAATTGAATATAATAAAACTAAAAATCTTTCCTACTGCTGCCAAGCATGGTCAATTCTACTTATTTAATGGGTATTTAATATAGATAATTTTTTTTTGTTATGAATCGTTTCGACTCCTAATCAAAATATATTTCCCTCGCTTCCTGCATTAAGTCCACTGTTTTATTATTTTTATTTAAATAGAGGTATATTAATCATTTTCAATTGCAAAAAAATTCATATGAAAAGCCCATAAATATTTTTTTTAAAAAAATGCTTAAAAGATAATTACAAAAAATGATTAAAAAATCACCTAGCATGAATCTTAAAAATGATAAAGAAAAATCATATGTTAAAAAGCTTCCTTTTTTTTTTTTGTACAAGCAGGCGATCACACAAGTCTAGTGTGAATCAGCCCTGATACATCAGAGTATAAAATTGCAACAAAACAGAAGAACAAGGGTCTTCCGGCCTCCATAGCCAATAAACATTGTGCTGAGCCACAGAGACCGCCGTCCAATCAGCAGCCGAATTGGCTTCTCGATATATGTCGTATCTGAATAGTATCCACTTTCTGAAGAATGGACCATATATCCCTGAGAAACGGATTAATGGGGACTTCGGAATATTCTCCTTCCGAAGCCACCTAATAACCGTCATCGAATCTCCCTCGATCACTATCCTATGGGCATGAAGAGTCTGAACAGCATAAGAAATGCCAGCCCAGGCAGCATAAAGCTCGATCATAGGAACAGAGGAATCAAGGGTGCCAAAACCACCAACTGCCAACATGACCCTGAGGCCCACGAATGATAAAGGCCGAGCCAGCTAATCTTCCACAGACACTCCCATCAAAATTGATTTTGATAAACCCTGGAGGGGGGGCTCTCAGGAGAAGAAAACCGTACACCGGTTCGCTGCTAAAGCAGCAGGGGAGCCCCAGAGGCCAGAGGAGTCAGAACCAACCACTTGAAAAGCACAGGCACAGTCCACTGACAGAGATCTAATTTTCCTCACCAGCCGCTGTGGAGAAATAAAATCCTCCGAGAAAAAAGTTGGTTCCTCGATAATCAGATCTGATAAGCCGTGGCCGCCCAAAGACCATGTTTATGCTGAGAAGCCAACCGGAGGTTATGAAAGAAGGAGCGAGGAGAGCCAGATACATCCACTCTACCAACATAGCTCATCATATGCCAGATCTGTCTAGCTCTAGGACAAATGAAGATAGCATGATAAGTAGACTCGTCCGTCAAGCCACACAGAGGACATAATGGCTAGATGGGCACCCCCCTACGAGAGAGCATGGCACTAGTCGGAAGGCAGTCCCACAGAAGCTTCCAAATAAACAACTGAACTCTTGGAAGAGTAGGAAGTGACCAGATCCAAGCAGCATCCTTCGTGCGTTGGGGCTGAGACCTAAAGAACTACATAAGATCCCTGAGAGGGGCTCTAGAAAGAGAGGATCTCTGCCAAAGCCTGACATCATCCGAGGGACTAGAAATAAGAGGGATCGAAAGAATCCGCTGAGAGAGTTCCTCTCCGAATCATAGTAAGTAAAAAGCTTCTTTACTTACTATGATTCTATCTTCAAAAAAAATATTTTATTTTAATTATTAATTTTAACTTTTAAAGTGGTATTTCTTTTAGATTCTATATTTTTTTTAAAAAAAAACTCTCTCGTCCCTTAGATTAAAAAACTAAGTTTCTTTCTTGACTCTACTAAAACTCCAAATAAAATGTAGTTATCTCTATTAAAAAATTTCTATGATGCATATAATTTAAACAACTCATCGCTCACAATAATCCACTTGAATTTAGTACGGATACATTATATTTATTTTCTTAAGAAAATTTTTCTAGCAAAATTTTGCTAGAACAATTGCCAAACAAGGACTTAATTAGATCATTAGTTATCTTTTTTCAAGATGATCTAAGCCCTAGTAAACTAGCATCATCATACTTCATCATATTTTGTATGTTATGTCTTATTGTTTAAAGTTCTCGATACATCTACAATTAACCCATTTAATAAGTCATGAGAATCCAAAAATACTTACTGTATGTCCTAAAACTATCGCTAACACAATTTGCAACTATTTTGATATTTTATTTTATTTTATATTATTTATTTATATATTAAATTGTAATATTATTTATTATAATACATAAATTATAGAATAATAATAATTTTACTATATTATAAAATATAAAAGCAATATTAAATATTATTTTGTATTATACTTATATTATCATATTACTAATAATACCTGATCTATAGACATTTATTATATAATATATATTACTATAACAATGCAATATAATATTTAAATATATATATTATAATACTATATATATATTATTTTTATTTTATAGTATATATATATTATAATAAATGTTATAATATAAATATATGATGAAGGATATTTTTTTATGAGACTTCTGTTTCCTATGAACAAGAGCTATTTTGCCCTCCAATCTCAATCCAAAGTTATTATTTGGGAGTGATTTTTACTATCTACCCTCAAAGATTGGGTTAAAATTGTTAGATTAAATAGTGATTCCTTTAGATGAAGATAATTTGGAATCATTGACATGTATAAATATTACTAAATATGATAATTCCAATCTCTTCACCAAAATAACGGATGATTTAAATGAATCACTTAGTACCAAATGTTCCTTACTGGGTTTGATGCACTTATAACTTAAAAGGGGCAAAAAGAAAAAAAAAACCAAATGCTTCGTAATCAAAACTACTCTAGGCTTTAAGTTGATACAACATAGGTTGTGATGAAAAAAAACAATGCTTATTTGTGTGGCTCGGTCCACAATGCACAAGACTGACAATGTCTTAGCATTGCCAATTCTAGAGCACCCTCAAGTAAGGACTAATAGGTGTATTATGATCCAACACAAACAATTCAACCTATAACTGTATTATAGTCGAGCAAACTTGATATAATCTAAATTTATTCATCTATGTGTTCGATGCTAGCAATGAAAAAAAAAAAATCGTGCTGCAGGGATGTGATTTAGCTACCACATCACAAATTAGGTTAAGCATGATTTGTCTATGTTTCACATTTCCCATGCATTTCACTTACAGTCCCCACGCGCTCAAACTAAAATAGAAGAGAAGATGAGTAATATATACCCTCGTAGCCAATTTGCATGGTAGAAACATTTGGCCAAATAATTGCCACTGGTTATAAATTCCAAATGCATTAAAGCAAGTATGCTTATTAGATTTTTTTTAATTTTTTTTTTTTTTTTTTTGAGAAATGATTGAACCATCAGGATACAAATGAGTGGTGCCAAGCCATATCTAATATTACTTTTGCTTAGCAAAATTTTGAGCCAAACTTGTACCAAGCTTCAAGTAGATCTATTTTGTGAGCCAAGCTTCAAAATATATTTGGACTCAGCTTATATTCTTTAGCGTGTGTTTGAAATATAAAATAAAAATATCCTCTGGATATCTCTAGAAGATATTCTCTTTTTATTTTTAAAAATTATAATTACAAAGAATAGTTAAAAAAAATAAAAGAAATAATTCATGTTTAATCATGAATTATTTCTGAACTTATTTTTTAGAAGTTAAAAAAATAGTTATTTTCTTTGAACTTATCTCTTAAAGAATAAAATTATTATTATAAAAAATTATTTTTTTTAGCTATTTTTTGAATAAATTTTATTTTGTATTTATTTTAAATAACTATTTTTTTATCAAACACCCCAAGTCCAGTAAACAAGCGCTACGATAGTGGGATTTTGCGGCCTGCACCGCAGAACGTGTTCCATGTCTCCACCCCTCATTCATAAATGAATGGCTGGATGTCATTGCCATGCTGACTAGATGCTGACTTGAGCCGAGCTGGCAAGATCATCCGTTCCAACAACCTTGCTTTGGGTCATGCGGTGTTCGACACCTTTTGGTGAAAGGTATATTTCTCTGGCAAAAAAAGAAAGGCTTGGTCGGTGTGCCTTTTTCCATCGATTCATGATTGCATCCCACTGATGGATTGGCTGATTGGTTTCACGTCGCATGCCTCTTTTGTTCCAATCACATACTCTTGGCAGTTTTCTTGCGCCCCAAGTATACGCTCCCTGTCACTCTACCCCTGGATAATTTTTTTTAAAAAAAATTAATTGTGGCCCGCAAAATTTCGTCCCAAATCCATTTTTAATATCATCGTCCAGAGACGGCCAGGTCATCCGGCAAATATCCAAGCCAACCAGCTAATTGTTTTATGAGAGTTCTGCCATTGGTCTTGCCTGATTTTTTTTCAGTCATCTCACATTTACAAAATAGAATAATTAAGCACCAGCAGTAATGTAGAACGAATGAAACCAAATATATTTTAGCACCATACGGGACTTGAATTCTACATCTCCTCGTTCTATCACAAAAAAATAAAAAAAGTCTAGACCTCTTCAAAAATAAGACTGCATCAAAGTGGCATGTTCAAGTGTACACAGAAGAGAAAGCTAATCCAATTAACCAAAAAAAAAAAAGAAAAAAAAAAAAAAGAGAAGAACCCACAACCTGAGGCAAGGAAGAACGTACTAAGACGTTCTGGAATCTGCCTGCAAATATATCAAACATCCTTACCATACTTCAAGGAAAACTGGGGATGAACCCTTTTTAACGGAATTCTATTTGCACCGTTCCATAAGTCCCTCGTTCTTCTCTTTTTCTTCCCTTCCTCCTTTCCTTCCCTTCCTTCTTTGGTACCGGCGCACCCCTTCTTTCCTTCTCTCTTTCTAGCACCATCCTTCATCCTTTCCCTTTAGTAGCCCTCCTCTTTCTCTCTTTTCTCCTTCTTGGTACCGTTCTTTGGTTCCGGTCTTCTCTTCACTTTCGGCATCGTGCCAAAAAGAAAGAGAGACGGTGCCAAAAGGGTTTCACCTTTCACTTTTGGTACCATACCAAAAAGAAAGAGAAGAGAGACAGTGCCTAAAAAGTTCCGGTCTCTTTACTTTCAGCATCATGCCAAGAAGAAAGAGAGACGATGCCAAAAGGGTCAGCACCATACCAGAAAGAAAGAGAAACGGTGCCAAAAGAAACGCTAAAACTGAAAATGAGAAGAAGATTGGAGAAGATAAATGAAGAACGGTACCGAAATGAGAGGAAAGAAGATGGGGCAAAGGAAGGGATGGAAGGAGGAGAGGGAAGGAATGTGCCGGGAAAGAAAGGAGGAAAGGGGAGATGGGTTACGAAAATGATAAGAATAATTTAATTTTTTTTTTAATTTAAAAATATACTAAGCACATGAAGCGGTGCAAATAATTTTTTTCTTTTTAACCTAAACATGCAGTTCCTTGTTGCTAGCATCCTATGCCTATGATGGGCATCAGCCAAGATTTTTGGTCCACAAAGCCGGACTCTTTTCTTCTTTTTTTTTTAAGGCTCATTTAAAATTTAAAACCACACTTAGGCTTATATATATAGTATTGGACACGGGTCAAAGGTTACAGCCTCACTTCTAGATAAAGAAGTCTACGTCAATAATAAGTCTACATCAATAACAACTTTTTTAGGATTACTTTTTTCTATATATATATATATATATATATATATATATATATATATATATATATGGGTAAAAAGTGCGGCCGTACCAACTAGACCCTGACACTTTAGATTTTTTCTTTTTTCATCCTTGGTCCAACCCAAACCCATGCCCACTCCCACTAGTATCTATTAGGCATTCTTTGCTCCGGAACAGTTTCTGCTTTAAAAAATCATGAATCTAGCGCGCTATTAGAAGCTCATATTCTATGGCTAGCATCAAACAAAAAGGTCTATTGTCAAACTTCTGCTGCCGCATGAGATCCCAAAATAGCTCAGAATACATCTAGATAGTTAAGAACAGAGAAAAGAATAAGAAACAAGAAGTTATAAATTTAAAGATCTCCTGAACATTTAGTTATAAGTTTGGTAAAGTTCTAGGATGATGCAGTCATAAAGCTTCGAGGGTCAAACACTGATAAAGTAGATGGCCAATGAATAAAAGATAACAATGTAAATCAAGTGCGTGCTGCATAATCAAAGGGCATGGCTAAAAGGAATTAGCTGGCAGAGAGAGTTACCACCCAAAATCATCGAATTCTAAACTACAAAGGCTGATTGACAATAGCAACTTAGATTCTAATAGCAGAGCAAGTGTATTGTTCATGGAAATGAAACCAAAGAAACTTGTCTCTAACTAAGAGGAACCGGTGGCAATGTTTCAATCTAGTTCGAAGCACATTCATGAAGGTGAAGAGGGCAACGTTTAAAAAAGAATGGCTTCCAAGAATATGGTGAAACCAAAGCTATATCAGCTAAATGGCAAGATTCAAGTCAAGTATTGGATAAAAATAAATGTAGCCTTTGTGGAGGTAGATAAAACGAACAACAAAAATCTCATCACAGTGTTTAACTGACAAGAATTGAGTACTAAGAAACCACGAACAGACCATTTACCTTGAATAAACAAAATTTGGCTTTGCAATAAGCCAACCTCAGTTACAATGTGCAATCACTAAGTCAACAGCATATGCTAAATTTTGGACCATCTGAATTTCAGAACTTATGACTGCATCCCACGAAACGATAAGAATAAAACAATCATTCACAACTGAATAGAATATAATTATTTCTAGGTATCATAAGACATAACTTTATGATAATAAATTCTTAAGCATGCTAAACTTATAATACAAACTTGGTCAAGATATCATGAAACTTAAAGGAAAAGAGAGGAGAAGATTATTAATTAAAATGAATTGTAGAAGTATCTAGAACAACACGCAGAAGTGTTTTCCGAGCCAATGGAAAGTTATGCGGTTCAATGAAACCAACAAGCTTAATAAAAAAGAACAAAGGATTGTAATTACCACAGAATATGTCACAAGGCTATAACAAAAACTGATGGCCAGTGGATAAGGTGAAATTCCTAACTTAGATCTAATGAAAAAAAGGGAGAGGAGCTACATACAGATTTACCTAATAGTGCTTAGATTGTCTCATAGCAACTGCATATGATATTATTAGAAGTTGTGGTGAAACAATTGATCATTCTGTCAAAGAGGAAGACTAAGCAACATGGACATTACATAAAAATAGAAGCAAAAGCAATGGAATAACTACCATGATATACAGAGAACAAAGATGCCAGCAAAATACAGAGCATCACAGGTTCAATGACACTTCAAAACAAATTAAATTAGTCAGTCCATCACAATGAATGGCAGAGACAGTTATCAAATGTCAAAGCTAGCATTTCAGCCTAAATTAATGACAGGAAGCCTCAAAAAGATTTGTAACAAGCAAATAAATTATATGAATAAATATTTCAACTAGAAAAATTACTAGCAATAATAAGATTCATGAATTAACTGCTACTTCACGTAAAAGAGACCAATAACTTGTGGTCAGGATTTTGTTAGGTCTCTTTGGTTGTGAATATGATATGGCAACAATAAAAAGGGAAAACGATACTTTGAACACAATTACAGTTAATATAATCTATGACATGAATGCTTTAAGGCCTTTAGCATCAACTGAACATTGAGCTTAGGTGAAAAGAGGAACAATCAGATTGATGGCAATCAACTGATTAGTGTCTATAGAATATTGAATTAAACCAAAAAAAAATGCACATTAGCATAGCCAAAAAAATTTGTTGGTCTAAAAAGCAACCAACAATTTATTGATGTCAGACATAATCACTGGCAGTGCAATCATCTAGCAGATGATTTCATCCGCAGTTTAGACCAACAAGTAACAAGTAACAACGACCTTGAAACAAAGTTGATGGCAAGAGGTAACAAAACCACAGCAATCGTTATAGTCTGTGCATGAAAACACCAGTTAAATGTGTCTCTCAGTTACAGTGCTAAAAACCGATATATACAACCATATCAGAAATCAACACCAACTTAAAACATGCGGTCAACCAATTGCATTGCCAAGATAAACGGACCCAAGAAGGTTCCTCAAAATTTGATGACCAACATTCACCAAGTGGAGCAAGCAACAGCTATCAGCATAAACTTATGTACAACAACCTGGCAGGCTGAGAGATATAGAAATAATCAAATGGTATAAGACCCCTTATCTGAACTCTTTATATGACAAACCCGATGGCTAGTCTTAGCATCTAACCAAAGATCAGAATCTTTATAAGTTCAATAGTTTAGGATTTTCTTTATATTATGCACGTCACATATCAACTCAGACGTCAGAAGAAGAAAGAATAAACATTGACGTCAGAAAGAAGAAGAATAAACATTGAGACTAAATTAGATAGGCTCCCAACAATTGCCAATAATACCAAAATAAACAAAATAGTGATCAAACTATCACCTCGTTATCATTCGAAGTCAAGCAAAGCAATCCGCTATCATTCAAGTCAAGTCAAGCAAAGCAAATCCGACAAAAAGAAATATCTGGGCCAAGTTCAAAATTAAGAAAGAGGGACACTTTTACCAAGAACTTCCCCCTCCCACCCTCCCCACCTAAATAAACTTTTAAAAACTCTTAGAAATCTAGAGCCTCCGACCTCCGTAGCCGCCAGGACGACCGGAGTAGACGGGAACGGCGGGTGCGTCGGCCTGCTTTTCGACGCCGGGGAGGTCGGCCATGCCGAGGAAAGCAAGCATCTCCACGGTCTCCTTGTCGACCTCGATATGGTCGACCTTGATGGCTGACTCGTCGGGGACGAAGTCCATGCGGCGCTCGCGCTCCTCCTCCTGGAGCTTGAGAGAGATGCCGCGCACGGGGCCGCGCTGGATCCGGCGCATCAGGTGGGTCGAGAACCCGGCGATCTTGTTGCGGAGCCGCTTCGAGGGAATAATCGCCACCTCCTCGAGGATCTTCTTGTTGGTGTGGAAGTCCAGGGTCATCCGGGAGTAGTATCTCTCGATCACCTGGCGTGAAGACTTCTTCACGGTCTTCGTCCTAACGCGACCCATCTCCGATCTCTACGATGACGGCGGCGGCGGCGGCCCAGCTCCTCCTCCTCGGCGGCTAGAGTTAGGTTCTGGGCTCACGGGGTCGCTTGCGCTCCCTCGGGGCTTGCTGGATTAGGGTTTTAGCTGGGGCGGAGGAGCTTACAAGGGGGTAGAGCCTGAGGAGTTGGTTACCTGGGCCGTTAGGGTTTCGAACGGCTTCACCCAGCGCTGGGAGTACCTAACGGCGTCTACGAGCGACCGTCCAAAGTTTGGGATTTTCTATAATCTAAACTTACATTGGATCGAGTAAATAGTCGGCTCGAGTTGGCCTCGAGAATGTTAATCGCATCGAGTAGAAAATTTTTAAATTAAAAAATTTTTCATTCTCAGAGTCACTTCGTTGAGAAAGCATTTCTCATGATCGTTCAATAGCTTCAAAGGGATTACAAGCATAAGACTAAGCTAAATTTTTTACTTATTAATGCATAATATATTCTGCATGATATGTATAGTTACCAGATCTATCATGTCTATCGAAAAGCAAACTCGATAGCTATTTGGATGGCAGCCTCGGGACATATCATTCAGAATTTTGTTTTAAAAACAAGATAGATCCCTATTCTATTATACTTAAGCAAATCCTTTTTTCTGACCTATCAAACTTGACTCATCCTAAACTAACATGATCAACCATCTGTACAAAAAAAAAATAACGAAATTGATGCCACATCATTCATCAATTTTAGTGACATGCTTTTGAACAAACATGATCAAGATAACTTATATAAAATGTTAATATATATGTTAAGGGTTAAAATCGCTGCGTATCAATAATCATGCACACGGCTAGGGCTAGCCTTGTTTCCTACTCGCTCCCACTAGAAATAAGTCAGCCTCGGTAGGTTGGAGTACCCTAGCCCCCACCGAGCCAAGAGTTCCCAAGGCGTGAGCTATTGTCTATCGTCTCTCAGTCCCCTTGGCCGAGCTATCGTCTCCCGGTCCCTTTGGCCAAGCTATCGTCTCTCGGTCCCTTCGGCCGAGCTATCGTACATCGTCTCTTGGCCCCTCGAGCCGAGCTACCGTCTCTCGGTCCCCTTGGCCGAGCTACCGTCTCTCGGTCCCCTTGGCCGAGTTATCGTCCATCGTCTCTTGGCCCTAACCGAGCCATCCCATCATCCGGTCTTTCTAGCAGATCTTTTCTATCACTTGGCCCAGCTCGAGTGATACCTGCACCTCTGCGGAATTCGACGCGGGAAGGCTTAAAATAGTGAGATTCCAAACAGGAATCATGTCTGAAAGTGGCCTAGAGCCCTGGGGCCTATGCCCCCACCAAATCTCGAGATGTCAACAAGCTCTCTCAGCCGTCGATCCACTAACTAACCGGATACAAATCCTACCGATTCCATAACAAACTAGATTCAGATCTCAACGGCCTTCGGACCCACGACGCTCCCAAACAACCAGGTGATCCTCTATAAATACCACAGCCTTAGATCCCTCAGGTACGCCATCTCTGATGCGCACACTCGCTCACTGCCTTTGTTTTCCACCATTATCGCTCTGCTCCAAGCCATGGGAGAGACTCTTCAACGAGAGCCTTCTCCTCATTTTTGTTGATTGTCGATCTCCACTGACTTGAGCATCGGACGGTCTTCCACAGAGGGCCGCCCCCAACGCCTCTCGCGCGAGGATTATCTTGCAGGTCCGCCCAGGAGGGAGCCCATCTCGAAGCCCGAGCGCGCCCGAGTTGAAGGACAAGATTTCAGCAGCAACAAATTGGCGTTAGAGGAAGGGCACTCAAGTCCCTAAAAACTTGTGATCCGGGAGATAAGGATCTCAGTCTGCAAGAAAACTCCTCCCATGGCCAACTGGAAAAAGGCTACCTCCGAAGTCCGAGATCAGGTCGCTTCTCAAAGGCCTAATCTAGTGAGCAGTGTCGCGCCGCCACCACCGCCGCCAGTCGAGACTCCATCGCCACCGGCGGCCCTAGTGACCCAGGACCAGTTCGCCTCACTGGTCCAGCAGGTCCAGCAGGTCCAGGCCCTGGCCCACTTGATTCAGAGGCGCTCCGAAGCCCCCTATCTGGCTGCTCCTGCTCCTCACCTTTCTGAGGAGAATGCAGCCCCCGCTCACCCAGCGATCTCTTCTTCCAACCCGCATGGGGTTACAAACCCCCCTCGCCATCCCAAAGAAGCTAAGCTAGCTCCCCAACGAGCCCATGTCAAAGATCTCCCTAGATCTCGGCGGGCCCGATCTCTCTCCCCGGTGTATTCTCGCCATGATTCAACACCGTCTCAGTACTCTCCTCGTCTCGCACCCTCTGCACTTCCTGACGAGGAGATCCGCCGCCAGCTCCAAGAAATGCGTCAAGAGCTTGACGCCGCCAAGCAAGCTCATCCGCTTCAAAATAAAGCGGAGCAGGGCATTCCCTTCTCCAAGAAGATCATGGAGGAAGTGATTCCTTCCCACGTCAAGCTGCCTGCCATCGAGCCTTATCATGGGTCCTCCGACCCCGACGATCATCTCAGCAACTTTCGATCAATAATGATGTTCCACGGGGCATCAGATGCGATCCTCTGTCGCGCCTTCCCTTCCACCCTCAGGGGATCTGCCCGAACCTGGTTCAATGCTTTGAAGCCAGGTTCCATTGATTCATTTGACGAGCTGAGCCACCTTTTCATCAGCTAGTTTGTCAGTAGCCGCCGCCGCCGACGGAGATCCGACTCCCTCTCTGAGGTTAAACAGAGAGAGGGGGAGCCCCTGAAAAAATATCTCGGTCGTTTCAACATGGCCATGCTGGAGGTGGATCACCTCAATCATGACGTGGCCATGTCCGCCCTAATAGGCAGAGTATTGAAGGAGAGCGACTTCACCTGGCCTTGGAGGTTAGCTACCCTCCAAACCTCTCCGATATGATGGCACTGGCATACAAGTATGTCAGAGTCAAAGAGTCATGGAGAGCCACCCCGAGCCGAGCTAACGAAGAAGAAGGAGCCCAAGGGCTCCGATAAACATCGACCTGCCCGCCGGCCAAGCCCGCCTCGCTGCCAGAGGATTCCCCAGCCACCGCCAAGGAACCGCACTCAGAGCCCGCCTAGGAGATTCCACCGGTTCACTCCGCTTACTGCTCTAAGAGCGAAGATCCTTATGGAAATCGAGCGCCAACTCCCTCGACCTCCTCCTCTCAGAGGGAATGCGCTAGTTGTATCTCTTAATTTGAACAACTATGATGTAAGCTGAATTCTAATTGATAGTGGAATCTCCGTCAATATTTTGTACCTTGATGTGTTTGTGAAGATGAAGCTTCTCATGGAGAGTCTCCGAGCCGTGGACTCCACCCTAATGGGGTTCACCGGCGATGTCATTATCCCGGAGGGGGTCATCACCTTGACGGTCCGTGCGGGGACCTGGCCCCGCATGGCCACTATGTATGCAGATTTCTTGGTGACCAAGCTACAGTCGCCCTACAACACAATCTTGGGAAGACCCGGCTTAATGTCTCTCAGAGCCGTCGTCTCCATCCCCCATCTTGTTATGAAGTTCCCTACTGAGCGAGGGGTAGGTGTAGTTTGAGGAAGCCAAGCAATAGCTCGACAGTGTTTCGTCACCAGCATGCAGTCCAGACTTCCTGAGGTCGATGGACTAGACACTTGGGAGGATTTTACCGAGCAGCGAGGAGAACCAGCCGAAGAGCTAGAGGAAGTACCACTGGATGAAGCTCGGCCTGACCGAACCATAAGGATTGGGTCGCTGCTGAAAGGGAAGCCACGGCTGGAGCTGATCGACTTCCTTCGGAGGAATGCTGATGTCTTCGCCTGGTCGGCCTCAGATATGCTTGGGATTAGTCCGGATGTCCTTGTCCACCGTCTTAATGTGGACGAGATATTTCGACCTGTGAAGCAGAAGAAGAGGAGCTTCGCCCCTGACCGGCAGAGAGCGATGGAAGAAGATGTGGATAAGCTCATCAAGGCAAACTTCATTTGAGAAGTAAATTATCCGAGCTAGCTGTCCAATGTTGTCATGGTGAAGAAATCGTACGGCAATTGGCGAATCTGCATCGACTTCACCGATCTTAATAAAGCCTGCCCGAAGGACAGTTTTCCTCTCCCCCGGATCGACCAGCTCATGGATGCCACTTCCGGCCATCAGATGCTGACGTTCATGGACGCATATTCAGGCTATAACCAAATTTGGATGGCACCCGAGGATGAAGAAAAGATCGCCTTCATAACTGACCAAGGTACCTATTGTTACTGAGTTATGCCTTTCGGTCTGAAGAATGCAGGCGCCACCTACCAAAGGCTGGTGAACAAGGTCTTCAAGGAACAAATCGGTCGGAACATGGAGGTATACGTTGATGACATGCTGGTCAAAAGCAAGAAAGCTTCCCAGCATATCGAAGACCTCTCAGAGAGCTTCGCGATGCTCCAAAAGTATCGGATGAAGCTTAATCTGACAAAGTGTGCTTTCGGCGTCACCTCGGGAAAGTTTATGGGCTTTATAGTTTCTCAGCGAGGCATCGAAGCCAACCCGCAGAAGATTCAAGCCCTTTAGCAAATGGCATCCCCGACATCTATTAAAGAAGTCCAGTGCCTGACCAGAAGGATTGCGGCCCTCAACCGCTTCGTAGCTCGGTCGGCCGAGAGGAGCCTCCCTTTCTTCAAAGCTCTCCGATCCGCTAAGAACTTCCAATGGACTTCTGAATGCCAAAAATCATTTGAAGACCTCAAGAAGTATCTCGGCTCACCACCTCTCCTCGGCAGCCCAAATCCGGGAGAGATGCTATTTTTGTACCTGGCAATTTCAGAAGACGTAATTAGCTTGGTCTTGGTCAGAGAAGAGAAGAAGACCCAAAAGCCAATCTATTATGTCGGCAAACTGCTCTGGAATGCTGAGATGAGGTATACCCGAATTGAGAAGCCAGTTTTGGCCCTGATAACGTCGGTTCAGAGGTTGCAACCGTATTTTCAGGCACATTCTGTAACAGTCCTCACCGACCAGCCCATCAAGGTGGTGGTCCACCGCCCCGAGACATCTGGAAGAATGGCAAAGTGGGCCATCGAATTGAGCGAGCATGATATCCGATATCAGCCTCGTCCGGCCATCAAAGCGCAGGTTCTAGCCGACTTCCTCCTTGAATGCACTATTCCAGAAGATGGCTCCGCTTCGGACTCCTTCGAGCATCCAAAGTTGAGCGCCCTGTGGTTGCTTCATGTCGACAGATCCTCCAACGCCAATGGCTCCGGTGCTGGTTTAGCCCTCACCAGCCCAGAGGGGGCGACCTTCGAGTATGGCATTAGATTCTCCTTCCCAGCCTCTAACAATGAGGCCGAGTATGAATCTCTGCTCGCCGGACTCCGAATCGCCCGTGATCTAAAAGTGAAGAAGCTAAATGCCTTCACCGACTCTCAGCTGGTAGCTGGTCAAGTGCGGGGCGAGTTCTCACCGACCAGCCCATCAAGGTGGTGGTCCACCGCCCCGAGACATCTGGAAGAATGGCAAAGTGGGCCATCGAATTGAGCGAGCATGATATCCGATATCAGCCTCGTCCGGCCATCAAAGCGCAGGTTCTAGCCGACTTCCTCCTTGAATGCACTATTCCAGAAGATGGCTCCGCTTCGGACTCCTTCGAGCATCCAAAGTTGAGCGCCCTGTGGTTGCTTCATGTCGACAGATCCTCCAACGCCAATGGCTCCGGTGCTGGTTTAGCCCTCACCAGCCCAGAGGGGGCGACCTTCGAGTATGGCATTAGATTCTCCTTCCCAGCCTCTAACAATGAGGCCGAGTATGAATCTCTGCTCGCCGGACTCCGAATCGCCCGTGATCTAAAAGTGAAGAAGCTAAATGCCTTCACCGACTCTCAGCTGGTAGCTGGTCAAGTGCGGGGCGAGTTTGAAGCCCGGGAGCCAAATATGACTCGGTATCTCTAAGAGGTACGGAACCTACTCTCTCACTTCTCTGAATTTGAAGTTGTTCAGATCCCTAGATCCGAAAATGCTTGTGCCGACCTATTATCTCGGCTGGCAACTGCGGAGTCGATGGACTTTGAGCGAAAGTTCCCCTTGGAAATCCTGGAAAGGCCTAGCATCGCGGAGGCAGACCGAGTGATGTAGATTGAGATCGAACCGTCTTGGTTTGACCCTATATTGAAGTATCTTAAAGAAGGGTCGCTCCCAGCCGACCGCAGGGAAGCAAGGAAGCTGAGACTGCAAGCTACCCACTATGTGCTGATCGATGACCAGATGTATAAATGATCTTTTCCATGCCGCTGCTCAGATGCCTCCGCCCATCTGAAGCCGATTATGCTCTTCGAGAGGTGCATGAAGAAATTTGCGGTAATCATCTAGGAAGTCGATCTCTATACCACAAGGTGCTTCGCCAGGGATATTATGGCCAACCATGCACAAGGATGCCGATAATCTCGTCCGAGTCTGTGACCCATGCCAGAGGCACTCCAACATTCAGAGGCTCTCTTCCGCCAGTCTGGTCCCTATTTCTTCCGCTTGGCCCTTTGCTAAGTGGGGGATGGACATTCTCGGCCCTTTTTTCCTCGCCACTAGACAGAGGAAGTTCTTATTTGTCACCATTGATTACTTCACTAAGTGGGTCGAGGCTGAAGTAGTTGCCCAAATCACCGAAGCTCGGGCCAAGGATTTCGTGTGAAAATCCATCATTTACCGTTTTGGTCTCCCGCATACCATCATCACGATAATGGCAAGCAATTTGATAATCCCAAATTCTGAGAGTTTTGCGAGGATCATGGCATTAGTCATCGCTTCACCTCAGTAGGGCATCCGCAAGCTAATGGAGAAGCCGAGATAATAAACCGGACCCTACTTCAGGGGATTAAAGCTCGGCTCACCAGAGCTCGAGGCAGATGGGCGGATGAGCTTCATCATATTTTATGGGCCTACTGCACCACTCAGAGAATCCCTATCGGCGAGACCCCATTCTGGATGGCCTTTGGCACGGAAGCCATCATCCCTGTGGAGATAGGCCTTCCCACTCCGCGAGTGGAAAGCTACTCAGAAGAGGCTAACGATGAGCAGCTCCGCACCAATCTCGACTTGGTGGAAGAGATCAGGGAAAAAGCTCGAATTAGAATGGCCACGTACCAGCAAAGAGTGGCCCGCTATCATGCCTCCAGAGTCAAGGGTAAATCCTCTCGCCTAGCGACCTTGTCCTTCGGAAAACATCCGTCTTCAAACTGCTAGAGCAAGGAAAGCTCTCGCCAAACTGGGAAGGCCCCTACCAAGTAGCGGAAGTCATTGGCCTGGCACCTACAAGCTCCAGGATCTAAGCGGGAAATCCATTCCCCGGACGTGGAACTTGGACAATCTCCGCATATACTCTCAGAAGGGTACGCCTCTTTGACTTGCCCCGTTTATAACTTTAGCGTAGTATTCCTATTATCTACGACATGGTCGCTTCTTTGAAAAACTGCAATGAGAAATGGATACCTCTAGCTCACTCTCGGCACAACCGAGCTATTTCTCCGAGCTTTCAATTGCATCTCCGAACCTCGGCTGGTTCAAGCCTTACTCTATAAAGACTCGGAATAGCCGAGCGCCCCCAGTATGATTAATAGCCGAACAATCTCCAAAGCTTAGCTCGGATTCGGGCCGCTTACAAGCCCCGGCCAACCTATGCAATCTCCAAAGTTTCGTTCAGATTCGGGCAGCTTACAAGCCCCGACCGACCAACGCAATCTCCAAAGTTTCGTTCGGATTTGGACCGCTTACAAGCTCCGGCCGACCTACACAATCTCCAAAGTTTCATTCGGATTCAGGCAGCTTACAAGCCCGGCCGACCTACGCAATCTCCAATGTTTCGTTCGAATTCGGGCCGCTTACAAGCCCCGGCCGACCTACGCAATCTCCAAAGTTTCGTTCGGATTCGGACAACTTACAAGCCCCGGCCGACCAACGCAATCTCCAAAGTTTTGTTCGGATTCAGGCCGCTTACAAGCCTCGACCGACTTATGCGATCTCCAAAGTTTCGTTCGGATTTAGGCAGCTTACAAGCCCTGGCCGACCAGTCAGTCTCCAAAATGCAGAACATGGTTCGATGGAGACAAACATCTTGAGGATGGCAGCGAAAATAGAAGTTGCCAAAAACCTCCCTTGTTTATCATAAAAGAAACAACAAAGAGGAAACAAAAAGATAAAAAGAACCCTCACAGGGGCTTATCGTCTTTCCCAGGAGCCGCCGAGCCCTCCTCGCGCTGAGCCAACTCGGCGACCTGCTAACGAAGGGACGATATTTCCCCTTCTTGCTGGCTGATAACATGACAAAGGAGCTCGACCTCCCTCGTTGAAACGGCCAAATATCGCTCGGCCGTTCTATGGAGCTGCTCATGGCTCACGAACGCCGACGCCAGAACCATCCCATCGACAGTCACTGCAACGCGGCTCTCCCAAGAGTCCCCACGGCCGTTAGCACAGTCGTTCGGCCCTTGGGTCGATCGTCTTTTGCCGCTGGAGGCCATATCCACACTCGAGAATCGTGGGAAGACTATCTGAAAGGATGACCGGCATAGGCATCCCTTTGGTCCATATTTAAACCACTCCTGGCAAGTATCTCGATCACTCGGGTCGTTAACTTTGGCCCGTGGAAACTCACCATGCGTCATCGCCTCAGTAGGCGCTTGCGGGAGACAAGGGGTCGCGCCCCCTCATCGAAGAAGATCGGAAAGCATCGACGAAGAGCGTGGGGAACTTCCCCTTTTTCTAGGGACTAGGCTCCCTCCGGTTTGCCAAGCCTTTCTGAAATAAATATCCTCGAGAACCTGCCAGACTCCCTCGAATTGGGCATCCTGGAAAAGATGCGTCAGTGATCAGCGCTAGCTCACCTCCCTTAAGGATAACCGAGTCCTAAACTTTGGACGCCCCCATGTGTCACTCGGATAATCCTTATCCTCTTTGGCAGCCTGCACCAGAATCTACATTTGCTGCAAGAGACATACAAAATATTATACTCGGCAACGATCGAGTGATATCCTTCATACCTCGGCAACAACCGAATGATATCCTGAAGCTTCAGCTTAGTCGAATAATCTCTCCATCGCTCTGACACGGCTAAGACGTCGTATTATACCTTGACAGAGGCAAACACCTTCTGTTATTCGATAGTAAAGGCATGTCACGAACTGTTTTTCCCCACCGAAATACCCACCTCAATAAACGGGATCATGCCTACCTCATGAGTCCACAGGACCGCCCAGGTTTCTCTTTGACTCAATCATGGATATACGCAATCTCCGCTGAGGATCGGACACTGGCCTTAGCAAGAACTAAGCCACGATGGCGCTGCTGAAATATGCTACAGCATAAAAAACGTAACATGGGAGTAACAACTCTCAGCACAGAAGAGGCAGGAGCCAAAGAAAGAAGGAATAAAAACTTTCTTTATTTTCCCATCCAAAGAAAAGTTACTATCTCCTACGAGGAGTTACAAGTGCATCAAAGCATAGAAAATAAAAACGAGTACATAGCTCCGCTGAACTGCCTCAGTCAGCTCCAGTTAATAATGATGCTTCGACATCCGACCGAAAAGATCAGGTGACCAGTCAGCTCGCCCTGATAGATAGCAAGGCCGACTTCCCATGGGTCCTCTGGATGAACTAAGGGATCTAAAGAGAGGCACAGACCCATGGATGCAGATGCTGAGGAAGCTTCCTCCTGGGTGGGATGCTGGGCTGCAGGCCCCTACCTGATTGAGAGAGCTAGGGGACCATCAGCCCCACACTACTCTTAACTCCCTCTCCACACGGCAAAGGATTCCCCTTAGAGAAGAGCCGAGAATCCAGTCCGAGGGAGAAGGAAATCCGTGCGTGCTACGGAGGTGCCTGTGCACTTCCTACCCTACGACCCCCGCAGCCAAACCATAAAGGACACACAGGAAGCGCATATGTGTGCTCTCCGTGCGATCTCTGCGGACCTCCTGTGCGCTCTCCATGTGATCTCCGGAGCGCCTCCCCTGAGGACAAGCCGCTCTTTAGCAACTCCTGCATCACCCCAACTATCCGAGGGAAGACGATTTGCAAAAGGAACACTTGGTCCCTCTGCTTTAAGCCTCGGGGATACAGGCATCACGATAACTTTCACAGTTTGCAGAGAAGAGAACTTTGGGGATGGCCTAACACGGCCCCTTCCTCCCCTTTTTATAGGCGAAATGAACTGGGAGCAGGAGTTGAAGCAAAAAGCCCCGAGATTCAAAATGCCCAATCCATGCTGCCACGTGGCCTCCCAGGATGAAAAGAGCGCCCTTCTATGCATGCCAAATGCATCGCTCAGTCCATGACGTACGCCAAAGGATCTCCTCTGATCCCGGATCATGGGTCATAATTGCAGAAAATCGCCCGCTGATCTCAAAGATACGGGCAGACCTGGGAAATCACCCGATGAAAACGACACCCTCCAATGGCGAGCGAGCACCTGCGTTGTACATTGAAACGACCCGTGTTGGAAAGGATCGACGAGATAAATGCCCCTAGAAACTACCGAGGCAACCTTTCGTAGGTTGCAGAGCCGTATCAGCCATTTCGGCAAAAAGGAAGGTCGATTCACCTTGGAAAAGACAAGGCACTGATAGAATAATAAAAGGTGCAGAAGCCAAGTACTCCTCAGTGAGGGTATCTCGATATTCTCCGTTCCGACCCAGTTGACTGTTATGCCTCAGCATAAACCGAGACATTGTCTTGCACTCTAACTCAAGGCCAAAACTGCCTCTACACTTCAGACTAAACCGAAGAGCCTCCTTTTAGTTCGACATAACCGAATTTTATCTTGTACTCCGGCCTAGTCTAAGGTAACTACTTCAATGGTAACGAGACACATTGTAAGCCCCGGCCTACACCCGGAGTGCATGAGCCCCGGTTAGGTCGGAGTGCACATCTAATGAATATAAACCCCGACCTATACCCAAAATGTGTAAGTATCAGATAAGGTTGGAGTGCACGTCCTGAGGATACAAGCCCCGGCTAAGACCGGAGTGCGTCTTTTGTCAAGAACCTCGACGAAAACCGAGCGATATGCAACGTAAGACTCGGACGGTAAAGGAGAACATTTCAAAAACGGCAAACATAAAAGCTGCATAAATTTTTCTCTTCATTCATTATAGAAAAGGTGACAGAAAAGAAAAATACATCGGCCCTCACAGGGGCTTGTTATTTCCTCCAAGCGCCGCTGAGCTCTCCCCCTGCTGTGGAGCCTGCTCACCCAACTGTTGCTGGAGGGATGCCACCTGCCTCTCCAGCCGCCTATTGGCTTCGCGAAGAAGCTCGATCTCCCTTGTAGAAACGGCTAGATACTGCTTGGCCGCCTTCATAATCTGTTCGCGGCCTGTGAACAGTGAAGCTAGGACCTCTCCGTCAACTGTTACCATGGTGCGACTCCGGTGCAACCCCCTTGCGGCCATCAGCACCGCTGCCTGGCCTTCAGTTGTTCGTCCCCCACTTTGAAAGCCATTTCAGTGTTGGAAGCCTTGGAAGGTCAGCTGAGGATATGGCTAATGATAGTACTCCTCCCCCCTTTTTAAAAGTCCCCCAGGCGGGCATGCCGATCGCCAAGGCTGCTAACCCGAACGTTACGGCTGCGGAACATGCCACGTGTCACACCTTAGTGGACATTCGCGGGAGATGAAGAGTTCTGCTCCCTAACCGAGGAGGCTCATTAATAATCCCACGATGCTCAAGGCACGCCCACGTCTCCGCCTGGATAAGCCGAGTTATCCCAGGCCCGACCAGGATGCTTTTGTAATTCCTGATCCTTTTGGTCGACCTGCTAAATCTCTCGGTTATGGCCGAGTTATCGCGTCTCACAACTTCAAACGAGCGATTGCATTACCCGGCACTAAGCCAAGTCATCATATCTCTCGGCTTCACCGGAGCAATCCCCATGCCTCAGCCTCAGCCGAGGCATTTACTAAAATCCGATCTAAATCGGCCGATGGGCACGAGCAGGTCATAACGTGTTCACAATCAAGAGAAAGCATGAGACAAAAGACCGGCTAAAAAGACAACCAAATAGAGACAAAGGCTCATTCATTGAAAGCTTCAACCGAGTTACCAGATGGAAAAGCGAAAAATATACAAACGACCCTTAAGAGTCAGGATTGGGAACGGCCTCAACGGCCTTCACGGCTTCCTCGGCGATGTTTGGGGGAACTCGGCTTGTCTCGCCCACTTCAAATGTCTTCATCTCCTCGAAAACGGCTGCGAGGGCCCTTCAGGAGCTACAGCCTCACTGGGACCCAGAATAGAGTCGAAATGATGTCTGAAACATCGATATAGTCGTCTTCCTCAGCCCCTGAGGAACATGCCTCTAAGGGTTCGACGTCCAAAAAGGAAAGGTCCCATTCCGGATGCTCCCAATATCTTAGTTCGGACCTCCTCCATGCCAAGCTGGAAGGCCTCGGCACAGGTCGCATCATCTACACCCCGGAGCAAGCCCATTTGCTCCTCGATTTCAGCGACCCGCTTCTCAAGCTCCGAGCTCTTTCCTTTACTCGAGGCCAGTTCCTCTTGCAGGATCTTCACTTGGTTTTGGCCCTCCAATTTAGCCCTCTCCATCTGCAAACACATGATTAGCTAATGCAACAACGAATTAATAGGAAAGGTCTAAAGGACAGGACCGAACCTCCTCCTCCTGCCTGGCTAACATCCCGGTCAACTCCTCGGCCCTGCCAAAGGCCCTCAATTTGTCAACTTGAACCTGCTCGATTCTGCT
>UESW01003843.1:1713115-1725776 GCA_900491605.1 Calamus simplicifolius | reverse complement strand
GCAGAACATGGTTCGATGGAGACAAACATCTTGAGGATGGCAGCGAAAATAGAAGTTGCCAAAAAACCTCCCTTGTTTATCATAAAAGAAACAACAAAGAGGAAACGAAAAGATAAAAAGAACCCTCACAGGGGCTTATCGTCTTTCCCAGGAGCCGCCGAGCCCTCCTCGCGCCGAGCCAACTCGGCGACCTGCTGGCAAAGGGACGCTATTTCCCCTTCTTGCTGGTTGATAACACGGTGAAGGAGCTCGACCTCCCTCGTTAAAACGGCCAAATATCGCTCGGTCGTTCTCTAGAGCTGCTCATGGCTCGCGAACGTCGATGCCAGAACCATCCCATTGATAGTCACTGCAACGCGGCTCCCCCGAGAGTCCCCGCGGCCGTTAGCGCCACCGTTCGACCCTTGGGTCGATCGCCTTTCGCCGCCAGAGGCCATATCCACACTCGAGAATCATGGGAAGACTAGCTGAAGGATGACCGGCATAGGCATCCCTCTGGTCCATGTTTAAACCACTCCTAGCGAGTATCTCGATCACTCGGGTCGTTAATTTCGGCCCGTGGAAACTCACCACGCGTCATCGCCTCAGTAGGCGCTTGCGGGAGACAAGGGATTGCACCCCCTCATCGAAGAAGATCGGGAAGTATCGACGAAGAGTGCAGGGAACTTCCCCTTTTTCTAGGGACCAGGCTCCCTTCGGTTTACCAAACCTTTCTGAAATAAATATCCTCGAGAACCTGCCAGACTCCCTCAAATTGGGCATCCTGGAAAAGATGCGTCAGTGATCAGCGCTAGCTCGCCTCCCTTGAGGATAACCGAGTCATAATCTTCGGATGCCCCCATGCGTCACTCTAATAATCCTCATCCTTTTTGGCAGCCTGCACCAGAATCTACATTTGCTACAAGAGACAAACAAAATATTATACCTCGGCAACGACCGAATGATATCCTTCGTACCTCGGCAACAACCGAGTGATGTCCTGAAGCTTCGGCTTAGTCGAATGATCTCTCCATCGCTCTGACGCGGCTAAGATGTCCTATTATACCTTGACAGAGGCAAACGACTTTCTGTTATTCGACGATAAAGGCATGTCACAAACTGTTTTTCCCTGCCGAAATACCTACCTCAATACACGGGATCATGCCTACCTCATGAGTCCACAGGACCGCCCAGGTTCCTCTTTGACTCAATCATGGATATACGCTATCTCCGCTGAGGACCGGACACTGGCCTTAGCAAGAACTAAGCCACGATGGCGCTGCCAAAATATGCTACATCATAAAAAATGTAACATGGGAGTAACAACTCTCAGCGCAGAAGAGGCAGGAGCCAAAGGAAGAAGGAATGAAAACTTTCTTTATTTCCTCATCCAAAGAAAAGTTACAGTCTCCTACAATGAGTTACAAGTGCTCAAAGCACAGGAAATAAAAATGAGTACATAGCTCGGCTGAACTGCCTCAGTCAGCTCCAGTTAATAATGATGCTTCGGCATCCGACCGAAAAGATCAGGCGACCAGTCAGCTCGCCCTGATCGATAGCAAGGCCGGCTTCCTATGGGTCCTCTGGATGAACTAAGGGATCCAAAGAGAGGCACATACCCATTGAT
Organism: Calamus simplicifolius; assembly: GCA_900491605.1. Taxonomy (NCBI): domain Eukaryota; kingdom Viridiplantae; phylum Streptophyta; class Magnoliopsida; order Arecales; family Arecaceae; genus Calamus; species Calamus simplicifolius. The sequence continues at coordinate 1,724,170 of UESW01003843.1, read as the reverse complement.
GCAGATGCTGAGGAAGCTTCCCCCTGGGTGGGATGCTGGGCTACAGGCCACTGCCCGATTGAGAGAGCTAGGGGACCATTAGCCCCACGCTGCTCTCAACTCCCTCTCCACACGGCAAAGGATTCCCCTCAGAGAAGAGCCAAGAATCCAGCCCGAGGGAGAAGGAAGTCCGTGCGTGTTACGAGGGTGCCTGTGCACTTCCTACCCTGCGACCCCCGCAGCCAAACCATAAAGGACACATAAGAAGCGCATATGTGCACTCTCCGTGTGATCTCTGCGGACCTCCTGTGCGCTCTCCATGTGATCTCCAGAGCTCCTCCTCTGAGGACGAACCGCTCTTTAGCGACTCCTTCATCACCCCAACTATCCGGGGGAAGACGATTTGCAAAAGGAACACTCGGTCCCTCTGCTCTAAGCCTCATGGATACAGGCATCATGGGAACATTCACAGTTTGTAGAGAAGAGAACTTTGGGGATGGTCTAACACGGCCCCTTCCTCCCCTTTTTATAGGCGAAGTGAACCGGGAGCAGGAGTTGAAGCAAAAAGCCCCGAGATTCAAAATGCCCAATCCATGCTGCCATGTGGCCTCCCAGGATGAAAAGAGCATCCTTCTATGTGCGCCAAATGCATCGCTCAGTCCATGACGTATGCCAGAGGATCTCCTCTGATCCCGGATCATGGGTCATAATTGCAGAAAATCGCCCACTGATCTCAAAGATACGGGCGGACCTGGGAAATCACCCGATGAAAACAACACCCTCCAATGGCAAGCAAGCACCTGCGTCGTATGTTGAAACGACCCGCGTTGGAAAGGATCGATGAGATAAATACCCCTGGAAACTACCGAGGCAACCTTTCGTAGGTTGCAGAGCCGTATCAGCCATTTCGGCAAAAAGGAAGGTCGATTCACCTTGAAAAAGACAAGGCGCTGACAGAATAATAAAAGCGCAGAAGCCAAGTACTCCTCAGTGAGGGCATCTCGATATTCTCCGCTCCAACCGAGTTGACTGCTATGCCTCAACATAAACCGAGACATTGTCTTGCACTCTAACTCAAGACCAAAACTGCCTCTACACTTCGGACTAAACCAAAGAGCCTCCTTTCAGTTCGACATAACCGAATATTATCTTGTACTCTGGCCTAGTCTAAGGTAACTACTTCAATGGTAACGAGACACATTGCAAGCCCTGGCTAATACCAGAGTGCGTCTTTTGTCAAGAACCTCGACGAAAACCGAGCGATATGTAGCGTAAGAGTAGGACGGTAAAGGAGAACATTTCAAAAACGATAAACACAAAAGCTGCAGAAATTTTTCTCTTCATTCATTATAGAAAAGGTGACAGAAAAGAAAAATATATCGGCCCTCACAGGGGCTCGTTATTTCCTCCAAGCGCCGCTGAGCTCCCCCCCTGCCGTGGAGCCTGCTCACCCAACTGTTGCTGGAGGGACGCCACCTGCCTCTCCAGCCACCTATTGGCTTCGCGAAGAAGCTCGATCTCCCTTGTAGAAACGACCAGATACTGCTCGGCCGCCTTCATAATCTGTTCGCGGCCTGCGAACAGCGAAGCCAGGACCTCTCCGTCAACTATTACCATGGTGCGACTCCGGCGCAACCCCCTACGGCCGTCAGCACCGCTGCCTGGCCTTCCAGTTGATCGTCCCCCACTTCAGGAAGCCATTTCAGTGTTGAAAGCCTTGGAAGGTTAGCTCAGGATATGGCTAATGACAGCACTCCCCCCTTTTTTAAAGTCCCTCCGATGGGCATGCCGATCGCCAAGGCCGCTAACCCGAATGTTACGGCTGCAAGACGTGCCGCATGTCACCACATTAGTGGGCGTTCGCGGAAGACAAAGAGTTCTGCTCCCCAACCGAGGAGGCTTATTAATAATCCCACGACGCTCAAGGCACGCCCACGTCTCCGCCCTGGATAAGCCGAGTTATCCCAGGCCCGACCAGGATGCTTTTGTAATTCTTGGTCCTTTCCGATCGACCTGTCAAATCTCTCGGTTCTGGCCGAGTTATCGCATCTCACGACTTCAAACGAGCGATTGCATTACCCGGCACTAAGCCAAGTCATCATATCTCTCGGCTTCACTAGAGCAATCCCCATGCCTCAGCCTCAACCGAGGCATTTACTAAAATCCGATCTAAATCGGTCGATGGGCACGAGCAGGTCATAACGTGTTCACAATCAAGAGAAAGCATGAGACAAAAGACCGGCTAAAAAGACAACCAAATAGAGACAAAGGCTCATTCATTGAAAGCTTCAACCGAGTTACCAGATAAAAAAGCGAAAAATATACAAACGACCCTTAAGAGTCAGGATTGGGAATGGCCTTCACGGCTTCCTCGGCAACATTTGGGGGAACTCGGCTTGTCTCGCCCACTTCAAATGTCTTCATCTCCTTGGAAACGGGCCGCGAGGGCCCTTCAGGAGCTACAGCCTCACTGGGACCCAGAATAGAGTCGAAATCGGTGTCTGAAACATCGATATATTCATCTTCCTCAGCCCTGAGGAACAGGCCTCTAAGGGTTCGACGTCCAAAAAGGAAAGGTCCTATTCCGGATGCTCCCGAGATATCTTAGTTCGGACCTCCTCCACGCCAAGCTGGAAGGCCTCGGCACAGGTCGCATCATCTACACCCCGGAGCAAGCCCATTTGCTCCTCGATTTAATGACCCGCTTCTCAAGCTCCGAGCTCTTTCCTCTACTCGAGGCCAGTTCCTCTTGCAGGATCTTCACTTGGTTTTGGCCCTCCAATTTCGCCCTCTCCATCTGCAAACACAGGATTAGCTAATGCAACAGTGAATTAATAGGAAAGGTCTAAAGGACAGGACCGAACCTCCTCCTCCTGCCTGGCTAACATCTCGGTCAACTCCTCGGCCCTGCCAAAGGCCCTCAATTTGTCAGCTTGAACCTGCTCGATTCTGCTCATGAGGCTATCAATCCTCGTTTGCTTATTATCAGCTTCTTCCCAGGCCCGGGAGAGCTCAACATCGAGCTGGTTTAATCTCTCTTGTGCCATTTAATCCGGTTGTCCTTGGCTGCGACGCATTGGTTAAGGTTCCAAACCTTCTCCTCCAACTCGCCAAGCATCCTGCTCAAGCGATGCTTCTCCTCGGCAGTTTCCCACACCAGCCTGTCTCGACTTTCATTGAACCATTTCTGAGCGGACTCCATTTCTTCAGCATGCCGAGATTCGATCTACGATAGCTTCGAGCATGCCTCATCAAATCTCGCCTGGAGCCCGACTCCTCAACTTCGAGCTTAAATCTGGATGCGTCGTTGAGGGTGGCCCGATACAACCCCCTCACCTTCTCTAACTCCTTGTTAACGGTGTCCAGGATCTGCTCAAATTTGTCAGATGCTGCTGCTCGCAATCGAAGCTCGAACTGACCCTCTTGGCCTGGACGCTGGCCCCTGTCGCCAGACTCAAACGCCAGCACAACGCTCATGTGATCAGAGCATTCTACGGAACAAAAAACAAATGAGAAAATGTAATCAAGCTAACTAGAAAGCACCCACTGCTCTGGAATGGCAACTCACCTGGGAGGCGTAAGACCTGGCTAACTTCATGAGGGTGGGATTATCGATATCGGGGAGGAGGTGAACATCCTTCGCCACGTTCCACTGACCAAATGCGGCATCGATGAGATCTAAGTCCGCAAACTCGTTCGTTGAGGGACCGACGCTCGGGAACAATGCCGACTTCATCAAAGTAGAAAATGCCTCCTCAATGGCCGGGTCCGAACTACCAGGCTGCCCATCCGAGGAGCCTGACTGAACAATCTCAGACTGAGGAACTTTCAATCTCCTGGCCTCTTCTAGTAAAAGTCTGGCATGCGATTCGTCGGATACCTTGGCCAGCCCCGTCCCAATGTCCCCGAGGTCTTAGCAGGGAAAGCTTCAGCTAGAAGGTCATCATTCTGTCCTTTTTCTTCACCCAAAAGCGCCTCTTCAATTACTGGCGCCTGCTCCTCCTCCGCAGATTCCATCAAGGCCTTGACTTGTTCATTGGCTCCCCTAATCTCCTCAAGAGGTAACTCTCCGACAAAAACTCTTCTCGAACCTCCATTGCCTGTGGCACAACATCATCACCCTCTAACCCGTCCAGGGAGGCCCCTCAATAGCAGATTCCCCCTGAGCCTCAAACGAGCCCCCTCCGGGTTATCCACTATTTCCACCACCGAGGACAGGGGATCTCGGCGATCCTCTCTGAGTCCTCCTCCGTTCTATGCTCTCCCCTCACAACTATTGCCTTTTCCCCACGGGAAGGTCTCTCTTCCGTGGCTGGCACTCCTGCGTCCCCTTTTTCTCGACGGTGAGGAGCGCAAGCTGGCCTTGACTCGCCCAACCTCCAGCGAGCGCTCTTCAGAAAAACGGACTTTCTTCTCAAGCTTGCGCCTCTCCATGCTGCTGACTTCTCTTGGGTGCTTGCCCAACTCCTTTCTTATGCGGCTGCCATCTCTGATTTCTTGGCTGCAGGCACGGTAGTAACCAATCAAGCCTAGATACATTCATTCAAGGAAAAGAAAACAGGGAAAGTGCAAAGGGCCTCCTCTGATAATAAGACGGTAGTCGAAAACGCCCTACCGCTAGTGAGGGTCCCCAGATCCTCCCTCTCCTGCTCGGATAAGGCCGTATGCCCTCCATGTCCCTAACTGGGTTTCCCCACCCTTGCAAAAATTGGAACCAATGTTCCCCTCAGCGATGAAGAACCGAACCTTCCATCCCTTTATGGACGATGGCTTGTCCACGATCGTCTTGAATGACTTCCGAGGTCCGATATAGGACCATCTGATTTCCTCCCGGGCAACAGATGGTGACAAACGCGGAATAGGGATAGAGTTGCTGTTACCTTTACTTGGCTACACATCGAAATAAACCCAATGATACTCCGCCAGCTGTTGGGAGCGACCATCGTCGGACAGATGTTATAAAACTTCATAATCTCCTTCACCAGGGGATGGAGAGGAAACTGGAAACCCGCCTTCAGACTGTCTTCATAAAGGAAGACCCCATGCTCCAGTTCCTGAAACCCTACGTTCGGGCCCCGGCAATCAGGAGGATATCCAAGGGGATACCGTATTTCAGACGGAGTTTCCCCAACTCCTCCATAATTTCTGAGACCATATCACTGGGACTCATCATTCTGCTCGCTGGAAGGAACACCAGGCAAAATTGCAAAGAAGACAGGAGAACAAATCCCTCCGGAGGAACGGAAGAACGCTGCGAATGGGAATAGCGTTACTTCGACTTTGCTTCCTCCCAAAGGAAACCGCCTCAGGAGAAGATAAGGCACCCCCACCAAGGCATACGGATCCGCCGCTGTAAACACCGTGAAAATCAGGATTTGCTACGTGGCAACTCCTCGACCGTTGCCCCAAAGGAGCCTTACCCATAAGGGCACGACGGCCGCACGACATTGAATAGGGCATCATTGCGTAGGCTGTCAAATCTGGATCCCTCCATTCAAATTGTGCCACCTTGGAATTATACTCCCTATGCCCGAACCTGCGCTTCAACTAGGGAGTGGGGGGCATGTGTTGAGGGTAAAATTGCCATGTATCAATAATCGTGCACATGGCTAGGGCTAGCTTGTTTCCTACTTGCTGTGCGACTCCCGCCAGAGATAAGTCAGCCTCGGTAGGTCGAGCGCCCTAGCCCCACCGAGCCAAGTGTTCCCAAGGCGCGAGCTATTGTCTATCGTCTCTCGGTCCCCTTGGCCGAGCTATCATCTCGGTCCCCTTTGGCTGAGCTATCGTCTCTCGGTCCCTTCGGTCGAGCTATCGTCCATCGTTTCTCGGCCCTCGAGCCGAGCTATCGTCTCTCGGTCCCTTGCCGAGCTATCATCTCTCAATCCCCTTGGCCGAGCTATCGTCTCTTGGTCCCTTCGGCTGAGTTATCGTCCATCGTCTCTTGGCCCTAACCGAGCCATCCCATCATCCAGCCTTTCTAGCCGATCTTTTCTATCACTCGCCCAGCTCGAGCGATACCTGCACCTCTGTAGAATTCGACGCGGGAAGGCTTAAAATAGTGAGATTCCAAACAGGAATCATGTCTGAAAGTGGCCTAGAGCCCTGGGGCCTATGCCCCCACCAAATCTCGAGATGTCAACAAGCTCTCCCAGCCGTCGATCCACTAACTAACCCGATACGAATCCTACCGATCCCATAACAAACTGGATTCAGATCTCAACGGCCTTCGGACCCACACGCTTCCAAACAACCAGGTGATCCTCTATAAATACCACAGCCTCAGATCCCCTTAGGTACGCCATCTCTGATGCGCACACTCGCTCACTGCCTTTGTTTTCCACCATTATTGCTCTGCTCCGAGCCCTGGGAGAGACTCTTCAGCGAGAGCCTTCTCCTTATTTTTGTTGACTATCGATCTCCACTGACTTGAGCGTTGGAGGGTCTTCCGCAGAGGGCCACCCCCAATGCCTCTCGCGCGAGGACTGTCTTGCAGGTCCGTCCCAGGAGGGAGCCCATCTCGAAGCCCGAGCACGCCCGAATCGAGGACATGATTTCAGCAGCAACAATAAATACAAATATTATTTATTTATCTATTGATTTTATCTAATTGACTCATGTGAGATAATATTTGAACTAGGTTTAACTTGGTATAGAGCACAATTGGATAAGGTATAAGTTTAATTATAATCTAACCATCTTGAGATTCAGCTAGGGCTTTTACAACCGGATCTCATCTAATTTAATTAGAACCTACACATCCTTTATCCAATGATAGAGGAGTTTTGTAAGCATGTAGAAGTAAATCAAAAATAGCAATAAGATGGATTAACCCTAGCTCCAATTTTTTCAATCCTTCTTGTTTCCCATCCAACCAAGTTATGGTCCCAAACGCTAATTGTTGCCTTTGTTTTCCTTCAAAAAAAATTATCTTCAAAAATATACTTCAACAAATTGAAGGTATATTTGCAAATTTGATTTAAATTAAGATATTAAAATAAAAGGCTAAAAATTTAATTTTTAATTCTCAAGATTGATTAGCTATTTCATTATTAATTATAAGTCTTCCAAATTTTTCTCTAAACCCATCTTTCAATTTTTTCTCTCTAATCCATCTCAAACAAGCATGATCAAACCTTGAATACCAACCTTGATTAGGATGGATCTCATCGTGGTGAGGACAAAATTACGATCCAATAGTTAAGTCCAACCTAAATTCCATCATATCTTACTATTTATATAAAGAGAGAGTTAAACCTAGCTAATATTGGAATATAGCTTGCCTAAATTCAATCGCCCTTTCTATCATTAAATTCACAGCTCACATATCTTAAAATAAAAGCAAAAAAAAAGAGAGAAGTAATTGGATTCTAAAATTGGCTACATTCAAATATATATACTCATTCTCTCATTTCCATCAAGCTGATCATTTTTAATAACAATCGTTCTCTAATTTTCTATCTCTGTAGTTTATGATTTTTTAAAAATTAATATTATACATATATTAGGTATTAAAAATGGTTCCATTTTCCTTATATGTCCTTTTACATGTGTTTACTGTTATCTATATTATTGTTTTGAATCATTAAATCTTAAGTTTTCTTTTTCATCTAATAAGTTTTTTTAAAAAAATTATTGTATTCTAATATTAAGGATAATTTGATAAAACTATTTTACGAATTCCATCTTTATGCTAGTTTTTTTTAAAAAAATTGAAATTCAATATCGTAATTTTATGCTTTTATTCTAAATGCAAGAACTAAAATTCTAATTTCAATAAAAATTCTTAAAACTATAAATTTGAATTCTATTTTCATCAAAATTGATTTCAAACAGGCTGAACATGATTTCTTATGGATATACATCTATCACTTGCCAAACTCATTTTCAAATAAAGTCAGGCTCATTGTATCATGTTACTGAACTCAATGAAATTTGGTTGCTTTGATGGCTTGAAAATATCTGATTATCAACATTTGTCTTGTGTCATGGTAATTTGATTGTTTATCCTAAAATACCATCATATCTAGAGTTGGAATGGATTAGTGCTAATAATGGTTGCTGATAATTATTTATTGCTAATAATGGTCGCTGATGGGTCAAAAACTCAAAATAACAACTGGGGAGATCATCTTAGCTAGTTTTGGCTATCTCTATGATATTATAAAATATGAAGCAAACGGTCAATTTGGGATCTGAAATGTCTCTACTGCTGTTTTCTTTGCATTAATTATCAAATACAATGGGTATGGTTGAGATATTAAAATAGTCTATGTACATGCATATTGATGTATGATGTAATTTCATGCTTAATTGCTTATATTATTAAGCAATGACATCTTGTGTTTTACTATTTTATTTATCAGGAGGGACAAAAAAAAAAAAAGGCAAACATTAATGCTGTTGAAAGATGGAAAGAAATTAATATAATAAAATTAAAGGATGCATATGCTGTGATGATTTTTTTTTAAAAAAATAATTTAAAAGTGCAAAGTTGTACAAAGCCTAAATGATGGTATCAAATAGAGCAGGCATTACCATCCTTAAAAGAAAGGTGATAATATTATCTCTTTATCCCTACACATATTTTGCTATCCATAATCTTTGAATTATAACATCCTTACAGAAAGGTAGAAATAATATAATGATGATTTATCTATTAAAATGTTTTAAAAAGTAAGTCGGACCAGTTGATTGAACTAGTCGAATTAAAAATTGATCATTAGTTGATCCAATTTTATTATTATAATTAATTTTTATATGATTCAATAAAAATTAAAAAAAATTTATTAGACTGTTAATTTGATTTAGTTTTTAATTTTTTTAATTTTTTATTTAAATTAATATTTATATTTTATTATTTTTATATTATTAAAATAAAAATTAATTATAATACTATTCAGTTTGATCAAATCGATTTATCAGATTGAATTGGTTCTTTCACGATTCAAATATTAAACTGGTTCATCCGGTTTTCAAACATGATTAAAACCACTCTCATCAGTGGATTTTTTTTAGCCAAAAAAAATGACAGCATCACCTGGCTCGGTATCAAATCTGGCCAAAGTCAAAACGACGCGGGGAAATCGTACGGCAGGGGCCGAACGTAGGCGGGGGATCTACCAACGCCGCCGAACCCGTATGCGCGGAGCACCTGATCGTCCGCGAGATCGAGCGCGCGTTGCATGGCGGCGAAGCAGCTCTCCAGCTGTACGCCGGATTGTGCTTGCCGCTGCAGGGCTGGCAGCCGGTGAAGTGCGTCACGAACGGGCGCCGCCGCCTCCGCCTCTCCCACTCGTCCCGGCCACGTCTCGGTCGAGGAACCTTTCACGCATCTCCCCGTACACCCGGTGTCCTTCTCCGCGTGCCGACGCCTCAGCGTTGGTTCTCTCCGCTCCATGGCGAGGTATTCCTCCGTGGAGTTCTCGAGGCGACCCAGGACGGCGGCCCAGTAGGCGTGGAGGTCGTAGTCATTCTCTATATGGATCTTATCGCCCCAGCGGTCCTTCTCGCAGGCCAGGAGGTAGAGGAGAGCCGACTGGTCGTCGGAATCGGGAGTGGTCTTGCCCGTGAACTCGGAGTCGAACAACCGGCCCCAGCTTTCGAACTCGGGGGTCTGCGGGCCCATGCGAGCCCAGGCGTTGAGGAAGTCAAGGCCCCACTGGGAGTTGCGGATGAGGAAGACCCCGGCGTTGAGTCCCACCCAGTTCTTCTCCTCGTAGATCATCTCGGGCCACCCGGGAAACGACCAGGTCGTGGGCCCAGTAGCGGGACAAGGGCGGCCGGAACTCCATATCGGTGAAGGCGGCGTCCTCGTCGACCCACCAGATCCAGTCGGCCTCCGGATGGGCAAGCATGGCCGCCCGGATGAGGGGGATCTTGGCCCAGGCCCCGCTCATGTTGGGGTGGAGGAGGGCCCTGTTGTAGAAGAGGTCGTGGCGTGGATGCGGCAGTAGTCCGCTTTGTTTTTGTAGAAGCGGAGAAGGAGGCGCTCGCCGGCTGGGTTCCGGCAGTGGCTGGGCTGGGAGCCGGAGACCATGACGACCCGCTCCTGATCTACTTCCCGGGTGGATGATGATAAGGCCGGATGAAGGCGGAGCCAAAGACGGCGTTTGGAGTCCCAGTCGGAGATGTTACCGCCGTCGACGGTGTAGGAGAGGGATGAGTCATCGTAGAAGGTCGGGACGGAGGTGTAGGTGGAGACGACGAGGGAAGAAGCGGGAGTGGAGGTGATAGTGAGAATTGGAGAGGAGTAGAAGGAGAAGATGATGGCGAGTGCAGCGCCGAGACCGACGAAGATGAGACGTTCTACAACGAGAGAAACTCTAGATGAATATGAGGCTACCTTCAGAGGAAAGCCCGTCTTAGATGCCATTATTCTCGCAGAAAGTGGGAGAGGAACGGTCGCCCAAGAGCACGCCTTCGTTGCTGCCAAGGACCAGGCTGCCGTGTCGTTGGAGGATAGATTGCATATATGTTATTATCTAGAGAGAGATATCCGTCTCGAAATCCTTCGCATTCAAGGAGGAGAAAAGAACTTGGTGCAAAAAGGTACAATGACAATTATAGTAGTGCATATCAATGTTTTGAAAAACGTATCGGACAGCGAAACAGGCTTAACGTTTGGATAAAAAGATTAAAATTAAAAAACTGAGTTGAATCGAATCGAAATTCGATCGGTTCAATGGATTTTTTTTATTTTTACTAGAACTATAAAAGTTAACTTCAATAATAAAATTGAATCGGACTTATGGCCAATTTCTCATTAGATCGGTTCAACCAATCAGCTTGATTTTCAAAAACATTGGTTTATATCTCAAATTCTCAGCAACCTTCCAAGCTGCACACGACTTTGCGATTCATGCATGCTTTATAGTAGTTTATCATGCTTTATAGTAGTTTATACTGTCATACATCAAATTCATTATCTAATTCGTTCATGTAACATATGGTCACATAAACCTTAAAGGGTGTTTGGTAGCAGATAATCTATTCAGATTATCGGTAATTTAAAAGGGGCCTACCAAATTGTATTTGGTACGTGTCCGAATATGTTGTAATCTAATAATTTTTTCTTTT
>UESW01003843.1:1589761-1710203 GCA_900491605.1 Calamus simplicifolius | reverse complement strand
TTTTTTCTCTTTTCTTCTTCTTCTCTCTCTCTTTTTTAGTGGCGCTAGGAAGCCCTAGGTTGCCCACCCCCTTCTTATTTTTTAATACTTGGGGCTCATGCAGGGGAGGAGAAACTCCTCCCCTAATTCCATGCATGCGTGGCCATGCGCATGAGTAGGGTTCGGCCGGTCCAATCCCAAGCCCTTACATTCTCCCCCCTCCTTAAAATAAATTTTGTTCTCGAAATTTTTTTCTTACCAGATGCTTCAAAGAGTTGAGAATACTTGTCTTTTACTTCTGACTTGAGTTTTCAAGTGGCCTCTCTTTTCGAGTAGTTACTCCATTGTAATTTCACATAAGGTATAGTACGGCGTAAAACTTAATCCTTTCTGTCCATAATCCGCATGGGGTATTCATTATAAGTCAGGTCCTCTTAAAGATGTAATGGCTCATGCTCCACCACATAATTTAGGTTCGGAACATATTTTTTCAATATTGACACATGAAAGATATTGTGCATATTTGATAGAGCTGGTGGTAATACTAGTCGATATGCCACTTTTCTGACTCTATGTAAAATCTTGAATGGATCAATGTATCTGGGACTAGTTTACCCTGAAGTCCAATCCTCATTATACCCTTGATAGAAGAAACCTTCAAGAACACATGATCACCAATCTGAAATTCTAGCTTCCTCCTTCCATTATCAGCATAACTCTTCTGTCTACTCGAGTTGCGCGAAGATATTCTTAAATTATTTGTATTTTCTCAATAGTTTGTTGCACTAATTCTAGTCCCAAAAATTTTCACTCAATAACATCATCCCAACAAATTGGAGACCGGCATTTTTCTTCCATACAGTGCTTCATAAGGAGCCATTTGGATACTTGTTTGATAACTATTATTATAAGCAAACTCAATTAAGGCCAAATAACCATCCCATACACCACCCAAATCTATAACATAGGCTCTCAGCATATTCTTCAAGATCTGTATGATCTATTCTGATTGTTCATCCATTTGTGGGTGAAAATCAGTACTGAAACTCAACTTGGTGCCAAGCGCTTTATGAAGACCTTTTCAAAACTGGAATACAAACCTACTATCTCCATTAGATACAATAGCCACTAAAACTGTATGCAGCCTCACAATTTGTTCTATGTACATGCCTGCCAACCTCTCCAAAGAAAATTCAACCCTAAATGGTAAGAAATTGACTAATTTGGTCAATCGATCCACAATTACCCATACACATTACTACCCCAAGAGATTATCGGTAGCCAGTCACAAAGTCTTTAGTGATATGCTTCCATTTCCAGTAAGAAATCTTAAGAGATTGCAATGGTCCCATGGGTCTTTGATGTTCAGCTTTTATCTGCTGACATACTAAGCACTGAGCAATATGAAGGGCTATGTCCTGTTTCATACCAGTCCATCAAAAGTTTTTCTTTAGGTCACAGTACAACTTGGTACCTCATGATGCATAGTATAGGCCAAACCATTTGCTTCACCCAAAATTTCTTCTTTCAGTTCTTTATCATTTGGTACGCAAAGTATGTCCCCGAATCTTAGTGAACCATCCTCATAAATTTGAAACTCTGTTTGAGAACCAGTCTTCATCATTTTTATAATCTTTTATAACTCTGGTTCCTCCTTCTATGATATCTTAATTCTCTCTATTAGGGTAGGCTACAGCAAGTTGAACCTTGGGGTCATATATCCAGATCCCAATACCAGATCTATCCAAATCTAATAAAATATGTCTTTGATTAGTTAACAAAGATGCTAATTCACCTAAAGATTTTCTGTTTAAAGCATCAGCCACCACATTAGCCTTCCCTAGATGATAGCTATGGTCAAATCATAATCCTTTAATAATGCCAACCATCTTCTCTGCCTCAAATTCAATTCTTTCTAAGTAAGATGTACTTCAAACTCTTGTGATATGTGAAGACTTCACACTGTTCTCTATACAAATAATGTATCCATATTTTTAAAGCAAACACTACCGCTGCCAATTCTTGTCAATTCTAAGTCATGAGTTAGGTAGCTCTGCTCATATGATTTTAATTGTCTAGAGGCATAAGCAATCACCTTTCTATTTTGTATTAATATACATCTAAGCCCTCTACGTGATGCATCACTATAAATGGTAAACCCTCTAATTCCAACTAGAATAGTCAACACCGGGGTTATCACTATCATCTTTTTAACTCTTGGAAGCTCTTATCACAATCCTTTGTCCATTCAAACTTCATTGGCTTTTGAGTCAAGTGAGTTAGAGGTATGGCAATACGGGAAAAGCCTTCACCAAACCTTCGATAGTTTCCTACCAATTCTAAGAAACTGCATACCTAGCTCAAACACATTAGAAGGCATGTTCCATGCAACCACAACTTCTTCGGATCCACTGAAATACCTTCTTTAGATATCACATATTCGAGAAAGCAACACTATCCAATCAGAATTCAAATTTAAATAATTTTGCATAGAGCTTCTCTTCCCGAAGAGTCTGTAGTACTATCTTTAAATATTCTCCATGTTCTTATAAGCCTTTTGAATAGATTAGAATATCATCAATGAATACCATCACAAACTGATCTAAGTAAGATTTGAATACCCGATCCAAAAGATCCATAAATGTAGCTGATGCATTGGTCAAACTAAAAGGCATAACCAAAAACTCATAATGCCCATATATGGTCTTGAAAGCTGTCTTCGGTGTATTCTCAGCTTTTATCTTTAATTGATAGTACCCTGATCAGAGATCAACTTTCGAGAATACTTGTACTCCTTGCAATTGATCAAACAAATCTTCAATTCTCGGTAAGGAATATTTATTTTGTATTGTCACCTTATTCAACTCCTGATAGTCTATGCATAGCTGGAGACTTCTATCTTTCTTTTCATAAATAATACAGGAGCACCCAAGGGGACACACTTGGTCTGATAAAGCCCTTATCCAATAACTCTTGCAACTATTTCTTCAACTCTCTCAATTCTGCTGGAGCCATCCTGTATGGGGTCTTTGAAATCGGACCAGTATCAGAATCATATCAATAGAGAAATCAATCTCCCTATCAGGAGGTAACCTTAGTAACTCATTCAAAAAAAACATCAAGAAACTCGTTCACAATAGAAATGTCCTATGTGTGAAGCTCCTTTTGTTGGGTATACAACATTGTCGCTAAATATCCTTCACAACCTTTTCTGAGAAGTTGCTTGGCTTGTAGTGCCGATATCATTTTTAGTTGAGCAGATGGCTTGCCACCCATACAACTAAACTCAGCTTGCCCAGGAATTTAAATGTTACTGTCTTCTTAAAATAGTCAATTGTAATATGATAAGCTTCCAGTCAATCCATCCCAAGAATCAAATCAAATCCTTCATTTCTAAAATTAACAAATCTGCTTTTATTTCCATATCCCTAATGGTTAATATGCAATCTTTACACATTGTCTCCACTAACATAATATCTCCACTTGGTGTAGAGACACATCTCAACTTCTAATGGTATAAATGTTAACTTGCTACTTTTAACAAAATAAGAAGATATAAAGGAATGCATAGTACCAGATCAAACAATACCTATATTGTATGGGATAATAACTTAATCATACCTGTCATCGTAGTTTTGAGGCATTAGCATCTAGCTCTGAGAGTGCATAGATACACCCTTGAGCTCAAGGTTTTTGCTGTGCCTCTCCCAATTGTGGTGCTACTAGAGACTCTAGTCTTCCTTGTAGTTCTTTCTCCTTGGGATAATTGCTACTATATGACTTAGCTGTCACATGCGTAGCACCTCTTCGGTGGTAGCTCGCAATCTCTTAGGAAATATGGTCCTCCACATTTGAAACACTTAACTTTACCTCTACTTGAGGTCACCTGGGGATGCATTGTTATGCCTCTTTTGTATTAAGGTTTCTCTTGTCTTGACCTGGAAATTTTTTTCAAACCTGCCTCTTTCTTCATAGCCCTCTCCTTCGTAGCTTGTGTATTATTAAAGCCCTTTTCTATCACCAAAGCCTTATTCACCATCTCCTTATAGGTGGTCAACTCAAAAGTAGCCACTCGCTGTCGGATCGGGTTCCTAAGTCCATTTTCATACTTACAAACCCGAATAATTTTTTTTGCCACTACTATAGGTGCATACCTCGATAATTCTTCAAACTTGGTAGTATATTGTGCCACTGCATACTGCTTTGGTCAAACAAACTCTCAAAAGTATTTTTCATAGAAAACCTCTTTGAATTCCTTTCATGTGTGTGGTGCATCATTTGGGCAAAGTTTTTCTTGCTCTATCTCCCGCCAATCAGCTGTCTCACCAAGCAATATGAAGGTCACAAAGTCGACCTTCTCCTCCTCTGAACATTTCAAGGCCTAGAAGACCTTCTCAATCTCTTTCAACCAACTCTCAGCCTCCATGGGGTCAGTAGTAGCCTTGAAAGCCGATGGTGCATACTTCTTGAACTTAGTCAGGCTAACCGGTGCTTGGTGAGCTCTGTGGTCCCGTAGTTGTTGTTGTAGTTGTTGCTACAACAATTATTGTTGCAAAAAATGCTATTGTTGCTGCTATTATAGCTCCATCATCCTGATCATATCTGCCCTTGACGCAGCTTGTTGTTGCAGCAGAATATCTAGTAACAGGAAGTAGTCACATGCTTACTAGGCTATACCCTAGGTTCCTTCGATTTCATGCTCCTGATGTCCCTACTCCTATGGTTCCCACTCTAAGGGTATTAGGACTTCAGTGGTGGGATCATAAGAGGCTCCTCCTGGCACAAACCCCGCACTGTTGAGGTTGTATCACTTCCTTGTGATTGTAAGGGCTCCCATGCAGTTGTACCATCAGCGAATCGGGTTGGCCTTCTAGGTCGACCATGTCCTCTACCTTGAGCCATATCAACCTTTATACAACAAGATTCAGTTTCTAATTTAATATCCTATAATTAAAATTAATTCACATTTCAAAAATTTTAATTTAAATAAGATTTAAATTTTTTCCACTCACTCTCACTTCGATCCTAAATTCTAGAATTCTAAACCATGTTTTCATGCCACTTCAGTCACCCCCCCCCCCTTTTTTTCTCATCCCTAATGGTTATAAACCTAAGCTCTGATACCACTTCTGTTATGCCCTAAATTCACCATCTGATTCGGCCACATGACACGGCCGCATGAACCCTAGGGCAAGCCCTAGAGACCATGCAAGGCCTAATATAATAATTCATATTATATTTCATAAAAGTTTTATCATTGAGAGGAACAATAATTATCATAATTAAAAAAAAAAAACTGAGTAAACATCCACTAATGTCATAAACATAAGTTCACTATTTTCTCTACAATCTTTAGAAAAAAGTTATTAAATAAAATTTATATCTATCTAACTAATTGCAATAGCTACAATATCGCTCCATCCCATCCCATCAAATTAATCACCTCAGCCTGTAAAAAAATTCCAACGGATATAATAAGCTCAACACCCTGAAGAATTCCCTACATAAAATTTACCTTTTTACATAGCAATTTAATATATAATCTTATAGCATAAATACATGATTATGTAAAACCAAATTACCAAACCAATAATGTATATGCCATTATGCAATCATGTAACACACATCCAATTACTTCAAACTCAACTAGTCCATTGGATCCTATTTCACATGGTTTCAGATCTAGACTACCATAACCATGTTCCAGCTCATGGTGGGGCACCCATAATGTCACACTTCAGCCTATGACGAGCAATATTACCATATTTTTGGCTTGTGGCGATCTTGTGATGGGCAACATTACTACATTTGAGTCTGGTGGAAGCTCTCATATGGCCAGCCTAGAGCATCAATCCTCATGCACTCATGCATCACAATCAATATATGGCACACATATTAATGCATCTCAGCTCAACCATGATTGACAACATATGGATGCAATCAAATAAAATATTGATGCTTCTTCAAATTTTTAATGATCAGTTTATAATCATATCACATAAGTATTCCCAAAATAATCAACTAAATTGCAATTTGCATAATTTGAAATAATAAAAAATTCATAAGTCATAATTATACAACATTCATCAACCAAACCAAAAATCAGAAAAAGCATGAAATCCATAATTCACCCAACGTAAATCACTAAAAACCAAGCAATTATTATTTATATAATACTGATAAAAATTATGTAAAAGAATTCTTACTTTATAATTCGGCTAACAATCTCTTATTGACGACTCGAATTTGGCTTTACTTGTCATGCTGGTCGTTCCCTTCAAATGACACAATTCACATACATTTTATTTAATTAACAAAAATAAATTTTAATTAATAAAAAAATTAAATAAAATTAAATTTTCTTTCAGAATCCATCATTGGGTCTGCACCGCAATCCCAGCACTCACCCTCCTCCTCTGTGTTTTTTTTTATCCCTCACCACGGCCACCATCGGTGCCCTCTCTTTTTTCATCGTCAATGACCCGCTAAGGACTTACCTCTCTTTCCTAGCATCCTACGATACCCCAATGGAAGCGCTCCTCGGCAGAAGGGCAAAGAAACAGAGGTTCATCCTTTTCTTTCTTTTTTTTTCTCTTTCTCTCTTTGCCTCTCCTTTCCCTGGCGACGAAAGGCTTTGTCCCCCCCCCCCTTTTCTCTCTTCATCTCTCTTTTTTTCTTTCTGGTGATGCTAGGAAGCCCTAGGCCACCCGCCCCCTTCTTATTTTTTATACTCGGGGCTCGGGCATGGGAGGAGAAACTCTTCCCCTAATTCCATGCATGCATGGGTGGGGTTGGGCCAGCCCACTTTGGACCGGTCCAATCCCAGACCTTTACATATACCTCAAACTTTATACCTCACCTTCTCACAAACCTACCCAAGGCCCGTAGTTTCGTGTGCACAGGGTAAATACGGTTCTCTAGACATAATTAATTGAGCATAAATAAATTTAGATCATGAATGAATTAATTCATTAATCATAAGTTGATATTATATTTTAATTAATTATTATGTTATCATTAAATGGGGTTCATCGATTGAATGAAAATATATTAGACACAATTAAGATTACACTAAGTGAATAAAAAATTGTTTTAAAAACATTATTTTAACTATACAATTACTTTATAATTAAATTAGTATGAAGAAATTATACAAATTATAAGAGTTATACGTCACAAAAATCAATTCGTGTCAAATGGTTCATATAGATCACACGGGTTAAATGGATTATGCCGTATAATCCATGTTATATATAAGTCGGGTGTAGGTTTTGATTTTAATTTGATTAATAAATGAGTTGCTTTGGATGGATCTATTTGTAATTATAATTTAAAATTAACTTGATCTATCTACGACTTGTTGACACAATTTACCGTCCTTAAACCTACCTAACCGTGCAGCCTGTTTGAAATCATTTAAAAATAAAAAATTAAAAACCTTTGTATTTAAGTGAACTGTTTTTTTTTAAATGTTTTAAGTTCAAAATAAAAAGAAAAAAAATCAAATATCCAAATAATTAGAATTCATATCAAAATTAATGTGATTTGAGAGATAAAATTTATTTTATGAAATCTATTTATAAAAAATTAGAATAATTTTTCTTAACACTTACTTTTTCTCTTTAGCTACTTACTTTTCTCTTTTAGCTAGTTCTTCTATCGATTACACTTTCTGAACCCTTATATTAATTGAGAACCTTATCTTAAATCATGCTCATATTTTTTTAAAAAACATAAAGCATAACTTGGTAAGAGCTAAAAAAAGGTAATACTATTTAGAGGGATGATATTGAAACTCTACATATATTCAATTTATTTTGAACTATTCCGTATAACAAAATTATTCTAAAATTGTAAGATTTATTTCAAACACATTAATTTGATCGGATATTCATTTCGATTTAGTTCTATTAATAGGATTCAATTGAATTCAATTGAATTTTGCCGTAGAATTGATTTCAATCGGCAAAAGAAGAATTCATAAGATTAATAATCAAATGGTGTTTAAGATGGACACGGTAAGATATTCTGGAACTTATGGAATATTTACTTAACAAATATTGCTTTGGAATTCAATAAGGGCATTAAAACATTGCAATGAGGGCTCATTGGGTTTACAAGAAGTGACGTTTAGATTGAAATGGAATGTCGAAAAATTAGATTTTCAGGCATAGAATGCCTAAATTATCACTTTTGATTGACCTTAAAAAATAGATATTTTTCTAGGAAAGAACAAAAATGTCACGTTTTAGAATACTAACTATACCCTTTAGTTCTTAAAACTTTTTTTTTTATCATCTCTTTTTTTTTTAACTTTTATATGAGGTTATTCAAGAAAAAATACTCAAGAAAAAAGAAGAAAATAAATAGGAATAAGATATTTATTCAAGTCCCTAAATTTGGATTGAATCATCGCAACATCATACTTTGGCAAAAAATATATATATATAGAAAAATCTTCAAACCATCTTAGAAAAAAAAAAAAAAAGGTAGCAAAGTCATGTTAGAATGCAGACCTAAGATTTTTGCAACTCTCTAAAGAAATATGCTACAAAAAAATATAACAGCAAAAACAACAAAAATTTAGGATTAAAAACTAAATTGACATAATAATTAATAACAAGCATCAATTTGTAGAAAAGATCTCAATCAATTCTTACCTCTCTTTCAATTAACACTCCATGAGTCCAAAGAAAAAAAGAAGCAAATGAGCGAGAGTTAAAGCATTTTTACTTTCCTTCTTTTATCCTGATTTAGAAAAAAAAGGTATACGACTAAAAAAAGTATCAATGTGATTTTATTTTTTATAAAATATAGAAATTTAAATCACATGAGAGCAGAGTATTTTCATGATAAATTCTAAAAGTGTGAACTAAACATTCTAATTTGCAAGAAATAAAATTTCATGATCCTTTTTACCATGAACCAACCGAGCCTTGAATGTGAAAACTCATGGTTAATTTAATTAGAATAAAGTTAAACAATAATTATTTTATATTATATTAGTTGCATTCTTCAATAAATACTCATAAAATTATTTCACGCTTTAGCTTGATAGCTAATTCATATAATAAACTCAGATATTATGATTCATCATCTGCAACATATAGAAAGCAAAAAGTTTCAGTTAATATTGTATTTATGGGACATCTCATTTGTGCTACATTCCTTTGTTGATGGAAATAGGGATGGCAACAGCTTGGGAACAATTCGAGACGGTCTCTATTGGTTCTTATTTTATTGGAAATTTTTTTTTTCATTTTTTACCTCATTAAGCCATTATAGTTAATGAAACGAGAACGAAGATATCTGATTGAACAAATGGGTACTCAATGGGTATCCATTTGATCTTATATATAAAAAAATAAAATTATTTATTAAACTTATAATTTATTAAAAGCTTAAAAAAATACTAATATAAATCTTGATTTTGATGTGTTGTAGGGTGATGCATAAAAGAAGAGAAGAGACAGATAAAATAAAATGAAACGTGTTTTACTAAAATTTTTTAATATATATATTTTATTTATTTTTAATTTTAAAATTTTAATATATTAATATAATATATTTAATATTTAAATATATTATATTAAAGTTAACAAAAAAAAAAAAAAAGTAAATGGAGATGCGGCGAAAGAAATCGTCATGACCATTTATCTTTTTAGCCATGAAAAGATTTTTTTTCATCCGTTAGAAATAGTAAAGTAAACAGCCAAACCAAAAAAAAATTGCATCCCTAGATAAGAATGATATCAACCAGTAAAACATTTTGCCATGTTCGCCGTCTCATGAACTGTTTTAAACCTTAGCGTCTCCGATTGTGCCTCGGCTGGTGGCTCCTAACATGGGAAGTACGTTGTACCAATCCTTCCGGTGAAATTTAATTTTTTATTCATACGTCTATATGTAAACTAGTGCCCGTAAATAATTATACCTATATTTTTTTTTTTTTTTTGTTACAAACGGGCGATCATATAATTCTAGAATGAGTCAGCTCAGATACATCAGAAGTTAAAATCTGCTGTAAAATAATAGGACATGGATCGCCTGGTTTCCAATTCCATGGACCCGCATGATGAGCAGCAAAGGACGCCACCCAGTCCGCCGCCGAGTTGGCCTCACGATAAATGTGGCGGATCTGGGCAGAATCAAGCTCCCGCAGCATATACCAGCAGTCCCTCAGGATCGGATTTGAGGACCCATCTATATAGTTCTCCTCTAATAACCAAGAAATAACAGTCATAGAATCCCCCTCAAGCATGATCTTAGGAGCATGGAGGATCCTAACAGCAAATGAGAGCCCAGCCCAAGCAGCACCAAGCTCCGTAAAAGGAACAGTAGAGTCCAGAGTGCCAAAGCCATCCGCAGCCAATAGATTACCCATCGGACCCCGAATGATGAACGCAGATCCAGCAGCTCTATCCCGGACACTCCCATCAAAGTTAATTTTGACATACCCTGGAGGGGGGGCTCCCAAGAGACAAAAACCATGCGACGGTTCGCTGTCGGAACAGCAGGGGATCCCCAGAGGCCAGAGGAGTCAAAACTAACATCATGAAAGCACGGGCACATTCCGAAGTCAATAATCTAATCTGCCTCACAATCCTGTGAAACGAGAATCTATTGTCGGAGAATATAATCTGATTCCTTGACATCCATATATAGTAAGCAGTTACAGACCAAAGACCACGCTTTCTCATAGGACCGCTCCGGATATCCTGAAAGAACAATGAGCGCGAAAAATCCATTACCTCCATATCCCTAGGATAGCCCATAAGAGTCCAGATCCTTTTGCTCTGGGGCAATAAAATATAGCATGGTCCACAGATTCATCCACCTGCCTACACAGAGGACAGCTCGGCTGAATAGACAGACCCCTCCGAGAAAGAAGGAGGCAAGTAGGAAGACAGTCCCAAAGAATCTTCCAGATGAATAGCTGAATCCTGGGGATAACAGGAATCTTCCAAATCCAGGCTGCATCCTCCGTGTGCTGGGCCTGCGGCCTGTATATGTCCATAAGGTCCCTCATGGGAGCCTTGGGGAGACATGAACGCTGCCAAATCCTGGAGTCAATAGCTGAATCAGGTAAAAGAGGCATCGAGAGAATCCGACGAGAAAGCTCCTCCCAAAAAACCGGGTCACCGAGGGAGTGTGCCAAGAGCGGGGATTTAAGGATATAAGATCCTGAACCCTGAGCTTAGGGGGAATATCCATGTTGATAAAGGAGGGCCATCGCATAAGGGGGAGCTCAGAAATCCAGGTATCATTGACAGCATCAATAGACCAGCCATCACCAATTATCCAAGAGGTATTATTTATAATGGCCTGACTATGTCTACAGATCTCCTTCCAATAGGAAGAGGAACCACGGGGCGGAATAATAATAGAACCAGAAGCCCAGTCACCGTATCTCGCATGCATCACAGAACTCCATAAACTATGAGGCTCCAAAAGGAAACGCGAGGCTTGTTTGGCAAGAAGAGCTTCTCTTCTCACAATCAAGGACTGAATCCCTAGACCACCTTCATTAATAGGCATGCAGATCCTGTCCTAAGCAATTAGATGCATACCATGTCCCTCCTGCGTAGAAGCCCAAAGAAAATCTCTAAAAGATCTCTCAATCCTCCTCAGACAAGTGATCGGCAGAGCAGCATTCGAAAGGAGATACACAGGAAGAGAAGAGAGGACAGAACGAATGATAGTGATCCTAGCCATCATAGATAGACTAGTCATCTGCCACCCCTGAATACGCTGGCGGATCCGTCGCTCGATTTCTGCAAAGTCAGAACAGCGAGCCCTTCTGCCAGTAATAGGAATCCCCAGATACTTGAAGAGATCCGACCGAGTAGTGATACCTGATAACTCCATAATGGCCTCCCTAATAGATCTAGGGGTTTTGGGGCTGAAGCAGATAGAAGACTTGAGATAATTTACCCTCTGGCCCGACGCCTGACAGTACCGCTGCATAATGGAATGAAAAGAAGCAGCATTGTCAATAGAAGCCTGCCCCAGAAGAATACAGTCATCAGCAAAAAGAAGATGAGAAATCAGAGGGCCCTCTCTCCCAACCATGAAAGGAACAATCCGGTTCTCCTGCTGAGCAAGATGAAAGGCACGAGAAAGATCGTCAGCGGCAAGAATAAATAATAAGGGGGATAAAGGACATCCCTGTCTCAATCCCACGGAAGAGTGGAAAAATTCCGTAGGGCTCCCATTGATGAGCAGAGAAAAGGAAGGCCTCAGAATACATGCCATAATCCATTCAATAAAAAGATCATCAAAACCGAACTCCTGGAGGGTGCATTTCAGGAAGGCCCAGCTCATTCTGTCATAAGCTCTCTCCATATCCAACTTCACCGCCATGAGACTTCTTTTCACAGGGGCTCTTTGAAGATCATGCATGAACTCCTGAGCAATGAGGACGTTGTCCGATATAGAGCGCCCTTTAATAAAAGCCCCCTGCTCTATAGAGATAAGACGGGGGATCACAAGCCGAAGACGGCCTACCAAGAGGCGAGCACAAACTTTATACAGAGTAGTACAAAGGCTAATGGGTCTGAAGTGCTGCGGAAGAGAGGCGTCTGACTGCTTGGGAACCAACGTTATAAGAGTCCGGTTCCATTCCAAGGGAATTTGCTTCAGTTGGAAGACAATTTGAATGGCCTGAATTACCTCTTGTCCAATGATGTCCCAATAGTGACGATAAAATAGAGGAGGAAATCCATCAGGCCCAGGAGCCTTGTCCGGGCCGAGCTCCCAAAGGGCCTCCCGAATTTCTTTAGCAGTGACAGATCTGCAAAGCTTTTCATTATCCTGTGTGGAAACCCTTCTGGACTCAGGAACCCTGACCACTGGATCCCCATCAGCAGAGGAATCAGCCCATCTAGATTGAAAGAACTGGAGAAGTATATTCCGGATGGATTGGAAGTCCTCCTGACCATGCCCCTCTATGTCAACAAGTCTCCGAATCCTATTCACAGCCCGACGCTTTAAGGTAGCCTAATGAAAGAATCTGGTGTTACGATCCCCCTCACAGATCCACTGTGCCCTAGACCTCTGTTTCCAGTACATCTCCTGTTGGCGAAGTAGAGAATGGTGACGAGCAAGCAGTTCTCGCAGAGAGAAAAGATCCGAATCCAAAAGAGATCCATCCAAATCCTCCTTACCTTGAAGAACAGTAATATCAGCTTCCACCATATCAATCTGTCTATCCAAGTTCCCCACATCAAGCCTATTCCATTTGGACAGACGTCGTCTGGCCAGCATAAGACGACGAGAGAGACGGTAAATAGCATTGCCCCTAATCGGAAGATGCCAAATTTGAGTAATAATGGACCTAGCCCCCGAGTGGACTGTCCAGAAATGCTCAAATCTAAACTGTCTAGGCTGGTGCACATCAAACTCAGTAGAGATCAAAATAGGGCAGTGATCCGAAGCAATCCTGGGCAAGTGGGAAACAGAAACCGCAGGATGCATACGAAGCCATTGGGTCGTAGCCAAAGCTCTATCGAGTCTCTCCCAAACACGAGCTGAGCCCTGACGGTTATTACACCAAGTAAACTGGGTTCCAGAATACCCCAAATCCATCAGGTTAGAAGACCGAATAAAGGAATTGAATTCATTAATGTCAGCTGAGGCCGAAACCCATCTACCTCCACGCTTTTCCTTAGCCTCAGTGATACAGTTAAAATCTCCCGCAACAATGGCAGGGAGACCTTGATCAAGGAGGGAAGTAAGCTCAGCCCAAAGGATTCGTCTCTCTCTATAATCCGTACTGGCATAAACCGCCGACAGCAGCCAGGGGTTAGAGGATCCCATAGAAATAAGAAGACCAATCTGCTGGTTGCAATGATGAAAAGCCTCAACCGAAACAGCAGAATCGCACCATATGGCCAATAAACCCCCTGACATCCCTTCAGCCTCCACCGCATACGAAGACCAAGATCGAGAAATCTGTCTCCGGAGCCGGGCCAGAGAGTCCCCCGACAATCTAGTTTCCAACAGCACACATATATCAAACTTATATAATTGCATCAATCTATTGAAAGAGGATCGAAAGGATGGCTTTCGAGCTCCTCGGGTATTCCATATAAGAATCTTCATTAATTATTGGAGGAAACTGGGACCCCTCCCTGGTCCTCCATCATAACCATATCAGGAGGGCACTGACTGGCAAGGGAGCCCCCATCAGTCATCATTAGAGAGTCAGTCTTCGGTCCATCCGCAACAACATCTAGATTTACCGAGTGCCGACTCATAGGTTCTACATCTAAGCCCACCCCAAACACCCCTACACTCATCTCAGCGCTGAGCTGACACACCTCCAGATCGGTTCCAGATGAGCACTGCGATAATGACGGATTGACAGGAAGATAACAAGCAACCTCAATATTCTTTGGCACAGCTCCTTTACCTTTGCCCTTCCTTTTAACAGTTTTGGGGTTAGTTCTCGGAACAGGACTCTCGACAGGTCTGGCCCTTTTCAAGGGGCCCGGAAAAGCATCCCCGCTGCCTAGGTCACTGCCACAAACCACTCCCAAACTAGAAGAAGAGAAGGGATTGGTAATTGGCTGAAATGATTCAGAGCCAATTCCATCTTTACTGAGTTTGCTAAATTTAATTCCTTCCTTCAGCTTAATCTTCTCAATTGCTACAGTACCGGCACGGGGTGAAACCGGCACTGTGACGTTCGAAGGAGAAGCCTTCATCCCTCTCTGCTGCATCTCCTCTCCAGCTTCAACGGGGATTGCATCCGAGACGACCACCGTCTTTGTCGATGGTGGAATTTTTCGGCGAGCGATCTTGACCGGCGTTCTCCATTCGTCAACGCCATTAGCCACAAATCGCTGCTTATCATTAGCCAACTGAGGCGCTGGATCACAGCCGGGAGCACCAGAAGTGGACAGCAGAGTAGACTTCTTCCTCATCTCCCTCGACGAACCAGGGACTTCCCGGCGTTGACGAACAGCTGTCAGCCAGGATCCGAAAGCAGGGGACGAGGAATCCTCCACCTTACTTGATCCAACCGGCACAGAGCACGGACCTTCCAAATGGAGCGATCCGCAACTGGAGCAAAAACCTTCAAGAGCTTCGTAGATAAACTGCTGCCAGAAGGTAAGATTTAATCCCTGAACACGGGTACCCGGCCGGAGAGAACGCCGGAGATCCACACGCAAGCAAACCCTCCTCTGCTTTTGGCCAGAGTCGACGAGTCGACGCAGTGGAATTGGCCAGCCGTTGCAGTGATCATCCTGAGGAAATTCTCCTTCCAAAATTCTAGAGGAAGGTTTGGTAAACGCAGCCAAATAAGGGCAAAGGGGGTGGCATCCGCTGTCGGAACGAACTCCGGCTTCCATCTTTCCATTGCAATGATTTGTCCATTGATGATCCATGGACGATTCATCACCTGATCCACAGCTTTCGGATCTTCGAACAGGAAGATATGGCATCGAAATGCCAGGCTTACAGGTTTGATCTCCCCCTGGATTCCGGCTCGGCGAAATTCCCGCACATACGCCTCCGCAGGAACCCATCTCATAAACGACCGTAGGATGAGAGCTCGCGACTGCCAATCAACCATCTCAGCCTTCAAGTCATCCTCCGGAACACAGACCACCTCCGGATACTCTAATTCCAGCCGCGATACTTCAGCCGGCGCCGGAGAAGACGAGACCCAGACGAACCGAACTTCTGCCCAGCACCACGATCCCCCACCGCTCCATCGGACGCCATAGATGGCAAGGGGACAGAAGAACGAAGAACCACCGCAAGAGCCGCAGCCGGAGACGAAGACGATCGTCGGAATCAGCACAGACAAGCCTCAAAGCACGAATCGCAAAGCAACACAGTAGCCAGACACCGGAGCTCTCGCACGCACGAACCTCAAAGCACAAGTGTGATTATAATTATACCTATATAAGTGCGAAAGCGATGAAGATTTTGGATCTGAGCTTTATTTCTAAAACAATATTAAAAAAATATGATAATCAAACCCTATTTAATGTATATTTGAGAGTATAAATGGTCGTGATCTCACTTAATAGGGTGAAAAAAAAATCAGCGGATAAATTGCGCTCATACTATATGTTTATCGATTTTTTTTTTTAACTTCATAATCTATAAATACCAAAATCAAGAAAAATGCTTTGTAAAAAATTAGAAAGGATGTTTGGATCGTCGGCCACAGCCATGAGAGGTGGAATCTTTCCAGCTTTACTGAGGTGATCGAAGAATAAAAATTCAAGAGAGCTTTCAAAATATCAAGAGCTCTTGCGAAAAAAGTGCTCAGATTCTCAACACTAATTAAACTCTATTTGATGAAAATACATAATACATAAGGTCATTGTTATGCCCAATCTGAAATTTGGGTTGAACATGTGACGTGACTATGTAATTTTTACGCAAGATCTTCGAAATTATGCAAAGCCAAATAACTTATAACTTACTATCTATGTGAAGATCAAAATTAAAGGATGATAAATATATTTATAAATATTTAAAGTTTAAATCATTTATTACAATAGATGTTGGTATCAAATGATCTAGATATTCTTTGTTTTCTTGTTTATCATTCCAGTCCAACCATAAAAACTAAGTTTAGGCTTCTAATGGGTCCGTAGGCAAACAAATAATGCAAAAGGAAAATGATAAGTCTAAGCAGAATCCTCACTCATGCATTTGCACATATACACACATACACCAAATCATGAGATGTGATGGTTTAAATATAATAACAAAAATATACGAGAAACATGTTACATTTTAAGGGCAATTATTTGCAAGGTTTATTTATCAAATTATCTTATTTAAAATCATGTTCATTATTTTTCTAGGATTAACAACAACATCAATTCTAAGGTTAGGTCTATCATTTCTTCAAATACATAATAATATAAGCTTATTTAGTAATATTGGATTATAGTCATGGTCATGCTTCAACCTCAACTCAACTCAACTCAACTCATCTAAGCCTTTTCCCAACTACATGGGGTCGGCTACATGAATCTGCTTCCTCCACTTTGCTCTATTCAGGACCAAGATATTTAAATTATAAATAGTTATATCTTTTTTAATTATTTCTGTTCATGTTAGTTTAGGTCTACCTCTACCTCTATCCTTACCATGAATTATTAAAAGATCACTCTTTCTAACTGGTGCATCTAAAGGTCTACGTTGTATATGTTCAAACCACCGTAATCGATTTTCTCTCATTTTATCTTCAATTGGGGCTACTCTTATTATTTCTCTTATATGTTTATTTTTAATTCTATCTTTTAAAGTTTTACTACATATCCATCTTAACATACGCATTTCTGTTACACTTAATTTATTCATATTATTTTAATATTATCCAATACTCTATTCCATATAGTATAGCTGGTCTAATAGTAATTTTATAGAATTTTTCTTTCAATTTTAATGGGATACGATGATCATACAATACTCTCGAAGTACTCCTCCACTTAATCCATCTTGCTTTAACTTTATGATTCATATTTTTACCTATTTCACCTTCTTGTTGGATAATTTATCCCAAATACCTAAATTTTCATTCCTTGCTATCTCTTGGCTTGCAATCTTTACTATTTCTTCATTTGTATTTCTACTCCCATTAAAATTATATTTCATGTATTCAGTTTTAATTCTACTAATCTTAAAACCTTTAGATTCTAAAGCCTCTCTCTAAATCTCTAACTTAGCATTTACTCCAGATTTAGTTTTATTAATCAATACTATATCATTTGCAAATAACATACACCAT
Organism: Calamus simplicifolius; assembly: GCA_900491605.1. Taxonomy (NCBI): domain Eukaryota; kingdom Viridiplantae; phylum Streptophyta; class Magnoliopsida; order Arecales; family Arecaceae; genus Calamus; species Calamus simplicifolius. The sequence continues at coordinate 1,692,463 of UESW01003843.1, read as the reverse complement.
GGGATATCATTTTGAATATGTTTGGTTAATTCATCCATAACTAATAAAAAAAGATACGGACTTAAGGCAGATCCTTGTGCAAACCTACAGTAATTAAAAACTCACTAGTTTCTCTTATTGTTGTTTTAACAATAGTTATTTCTCTATCATACATATTTTTTATTAATTCTATGTATTTTTTGGTAATTTTATTCTCTAAAACCCATCATATTATCTTTAGGTACTTAATCATATGCTTTTTCTAAATCAATAAAGACCATATGAAGGTCTTTTTTTTCTTTTCTCTATATCTCTTTATCAATCTTCTTAATAAATAAATAGCTTTCATGGTCGATCTTCCAGGCATAAATCCAAATTGATTATTTGACACCAAAGTTTCAGCCCTTAATCAATTTTCTATTATACTCTTCCATAATTTCATTATATGACTCATTAGCTTAACCCCTTTATAATTTGCATAATTTTGAACATCTTCTTTATTTTTGTATATGAGTATTAATATGCTTTTCCTTCAATCATTCGGTATTTTTTTAGTTGCTACAATCCTATTAAATAAATTGGTTAACCATGACTCCAATTTCTCCTAAGCATTTTCAAACCTCAATAGAGATCGCATCTCGTACTAATGCCTTTGCATTTTTATTTTACTCAAAACCTTTTTAACCTCAAGCATGCTAAATCTACGAAAAAATTTATACTCATTTGTTACTCCTAGCTTATTACATCCTTCTACCCTTAAATTTATCAAATTATTTTTATTTAATAATTTTTTAAAATAATTTTTTCATCTTTTTTATCTTTTCTTCTTTTACTAAGACTCTTTCATCTTCATCCTTAATACATTTAATAGTCAAGATCTTTTATTTTCTTTTTTCTTAGTTTTGCTAATTTATATATAGTTTTTTACCTTCTTTTGTATCTAGTCTATTATATAAATTATCACATGTTTTAAGTTTGGCATTACTTATCGCTTTTTTAACTTTTTTCTTTACATTCATACTTTTTAAGGCTTTCTTCATTCTTAGCCTCTTGCCAAATTTTATAATTTATTCTTTTAAGCTTGATGGCAGCTTAAACTTCTTCGTTCCACCATTAAGTTTTCTTTCTACTAGTCCTACTCCGTTTGATTCTCCTAGAACTTCTTTTGCTATATTTTTATGCATTTAGTTGTTTTTTTTCATATTAAGTTGGGATCACTATCTATATTTATAGTTATTACTTTTATTAACTTTTTTTTAAATAATTCCAATTTTTTTCCTTTCAAATTTTATTATTTAATTTTTGAATTATAGTTTTACGTTTTACTTTAAATTTTATTTTTATTCATATGTCTGCTATCATTATCATATATGTAAAGTTAAACTTTTTCTGAAATAACTTTACAGTTTTTGCATGTTATTTTATCTATCTTCCTAGTTAAGAAAAAATCTATTTAACTTTTATTAGATCTATTTTTAAATATTATTAAATATCCATCTATCTTTTTGAAATAAGTATTTGCTATTGTAAGATCATACACTACTGCAAAATCTAATAAGCTCACGTTGGCTTCATTCCTATCTCTAAATCCATATCCTCCATGTACCATTTTATATCCATCCCTCTATTTACCTACATATCTATTAAAATCTTCTTTCAAATATTTCTTTTTTTTTTATGGTATTTTTTGCATTACTTCATCTATGTCTTTCTAAAATTATATCTTAGTTTATTAGTCTAATCCTACTTATGGTGCATATACACTAATTATGTTAATTATATTATTTTTAATTATAAGTTTTAGTGATATATTTCAATCTTCTTTCGTAGTTACCTTAATAACATATTCCTTAAAATTCTTATCTATAATTATTCCTATTTTATTTTTATTTTATATTTTTTAATATGATATAATTTATATCTTGTATTCTCTATTTCAATAGATCTTTCACATAACTATTTAGTCTTTTATAAGCATATTATATTTACTTTTCTCCTAATCATAGTGTCCACCATCTCCATAGTTTTACCTGTTAGTGTTTCTATGTTCCATATTGCTACTTTAAGCTGACTATCATGGGCTAACTTCTTTACCCATACTCGTTCGTAGTGCAAAAATCCTTGCTCGCTTATCATCGACGTCTTTTGTCCTTTTTTAAAACATTCGAAAGTAGATACAATGCGTCTCTTAACGGGGACGTCTTCGCATGGTTTGATTTATCATATTATGTTTTAAAGGTTCTGACGGAGTTTTACGCTGGCTGTTAGCTACTTAATGCAACCCTTCTTTATCCAGGCTTGGGATCAACCTTGGTGGAGTTAAATTTATCATGATCATGCTTCAACCTCTAATAGGCAATTTGAAGTAACATAGGATTATAGTTATAAGTCATGAGGGGCATTCCATCCTATGATGATAAATTATATATGGGGTCACAATTATAACTCATAACTAACATTCCATCCTATAGTTGTAAATATGGTCTTGATTATAGCTCACGATAAGCATTACATTTTATGATGGCAAATCTAGGATCACAATTGTAAGAAATCTCGAATGAGCAATCTTAAAAAGATTTTAGAAAAATTTAGTAAAGAAAATCAGGATCAATAATCTAAAAAAAATTAGGATCAATAATCTGAAGAAAATTATGGTCAATAATCTTTCCAAGTTTAGTGAAAGAAATTAGGGTCAATAATCTTTCCAAGTTTAGGAAAAAAAATCAGGGTCAATGATCTAAAGAAAATCAGGATTAATAATCTGTTCCTAAAGTTAAGAGAATTAGCTAAAATTTTTTTTCTTATTTAGTGTAATAGAAAGTTATATATAGAGTAAAATGAATTGTAAATTTTTTTATACAGAAATAAAAAAAATTCTTAAGCATTTTTTTCTTTATAGTATCAGAGCCTAAGGTTTCACACCTTTGGAATCTTTTTTTTCGACCTTCATTGCCAAGCTCTTTCTCAATCTTCATTGTCGACTTATTGGTAGCCTTCATCGTCGATTCAACCTTCCTCTATTTCAGCCTTAATCGCTAGTTTCTTTCTCATTCTCTTCAGCCTTCATCGCTGATTTTTTTTTATCTTTATCTTGTCTTTATTCCCAACTATTGTTCAATCATTTTCAATCATGACGGATAGTACATCTTCAACTATGGAGGACGAACAAACTACACGAAGCACAACAGAGTTTTAGAATATTCAAGCAGCGTATTGGTTAAATAAAAAAAATTATCTGAAGTGGTCTCAACTAGTTCGAACATTTATGAAAGAAAAAGGAAAGCTGGGTCATCTACTAGAGTCAGGACCAAGTTTCGGAGACGAGGATTGGACTTGCTAAGGAGTATAATGGACTCTATTACTTAAATATGTTAAGTCAACCGAAATTGAATAAATCTGCTTTTTCTATGTCATCTTTCTCTTTCAATAAAGATGTTATTTGGTTACATCATAGGCATTTAGGTCATGTATCTTTTTCAGTATTGAAAATAATGTTTTTCTCTTTGTTCAAGGAATTTGATATTCAGTCTTTTCATTGTGATGTTTGTGAGTATACGAAACATACTCGTGTACCATTTTAATCAGTAATAAAATATCTTCTTTTCCTTTCTTCTTAATCCATAGTGACATTTGAGGACCATCAACTATTCCAATCATCTCAGGATCTAAGTGGTTTGTTATGTTCATTGATGATTGTACAAAAGTCTCTTGAATCTATTTACTCAAAAATAAATCTGATGTGAGTCATATACAAAATCAGTTTGGTATTAAGATCAAGAACTTTCGCTTGAATAATGCTCGTGATTACCTCAATCAAACCTTGACCCCTTATTTCAAAAAGAAGGAATCATATATGAATCATCCTATATCATCACTTTACAACAAAATGAAGTGGTGGAAAGAAAAAATCGATATCTTCTTAAGTGCACTAGAGCCTTATTGTTTCAACAAAATGTACCAAAATCATATTAGAAAGAAGTTGTACTCACATCAACTTTGTCATAAACATAATTTCTTTCAGAGTCTTGGGGTTTCAAAGTCCATTAGAGGTCTTATCTAAATTTTACCCTGACATACGATCCTCTTTCAATCTTACTCCTTGGGTTTTTGGATGTACATCTTTTGTTCATGTTCATAGTCATAACCAAGAAAAGTTATATCCTCAAGCTTTTAAGTGTGTCTTTGTGGGATATTCCTCTACTCAGAAGGGTTATAAATGTTATCATCCATCCACTAGAAAACTCTATGTCTCAACCGATGTTATATTTATTGAAAATAAGCCCTATTTTTTCACGAGTTACCTATACTTGAAGATAAGGAGTCAAAATTTTCACCACTAAATACATCCCTGCCATCCGAGTCATCCAAATCTAAATATCGAGAGTCAATTCCACAGTCTTAGGAGTTAGAAGAAAAAAGAAAGAAGATGGTAAAATCTTTGATTCATTCCAATTTGATCAAGTGTATGCAAGGAAAATAGATCCCATTATGACTACAAGACAAAAATAACCTTCTGAATCAAACTCTGAAAATAAGGTAACAATAAGTGAAGCAAACCTAGATTCTACACAAAAAATAGATTATCCTCTTTTCGATCCTGAACCACCTTGTCCCGAGCCTCCTAACCTTGATCAGGATCTACTTATTGCTGATCCTAAATCATCATATTTCGAGCCTCCTAACCTTGATCAGGTTCTACCTATTACTGAGAAAAGGAACTCGAGAATACACCAAAAGACCTCTATACCCATTATCTTATTTTGTATCTTTTGAGAGATTTTTTTCAAACCATCAAAGTTTTCTTTCAACCTTAAACACAATTTCTATTCCCAACTCATTGTTTGAAGCATTATCAAAGAAAGAATGAAGACTTGCTATGGAGGCAGAAATGGATGCATTATTGAAGAATAGAACTTGAGAATTGGTTGATTCACCTAAGTGGGCTTTAAGTGGATGTTTGCAGTAAAATTTAAGGTAGATGGGCCTTTGAAATGCTATAAGGCAAGGCTGATTGTAAAAGGATATACTCAGATATATGGAGTAAACTATCAAGAAATGTTTGCTCTAGTAGCAAAGATTAATACAGTGAGAATTTTGTTATCCTTGGTTGTTAACTTTGATTAAAAATTATAGCAGTATGATGTGAAGAATGTCTTTCTTTATGGAGAATTAGAAAAGAAGATTTATATGAATATTCCATCAAAATTTAGTGGGATTAATGAAAACAAAGTTTATCGATTAAAAAAGGTGTTATATGGGTTGAAACAATCCCCGCATACTTGGTTTGGATGGTTTGCCAAGGTCATATTAGCTAATGGTTACAAACAAAGTCAAAGAGATCATAGGCTTTTCATCAAAAATTTAGTTTCAGGGGGAGTCACTATATTAATTGTGTACCTGGATGACATTATAGTGATAAAAAATAATAAAGTAGAGAAGAAAGCTTTAAAGCAGTGTCTAGCCAAGAAGTTTGAGATAAAAGATTTGGAGAGATTAAAGTATTTTCTGGGAATTGAAGTGGCTCGATCAAAACAAAAAAATTTTATTTCTCAACAAAAGTATGTTACGGACCTGCTCAAAGAAATATGTATGATAGCTAGTAAACCAGTTGGAACTCCTATTGAACAGAATCACAAATTAAGCGAGGCCCTTGGGGATAAGGTAGTGGATAGAGAAATTTATTAAAGGCTTATTGAAAAACTCATCTATCTTGCGCATACTAGGCTAGACATAGCCTATTCAGTCAGTGTTATCAGTCAGTTTATGCATGATCCTAGAGAAGTTTATCTACATGCAGTCTACCGAGTTCTTCATTACTTAAAGGCACATTCAGAAAAGAAAATTCTATTCAAGAAAGGATGTACAATTAATCTGATAGTTTACACAGATGCAAACTTCGTAGGATCTCCAATCGATAGGTAGTCAACATTCGACTATTGTACCTTTCTTGGAGAAAACTTAGTATCTTAGTGGAGCAAGAAACAGAATGTAGTAGTAAGATCAAGTGCAGAAGCCGAGTTTAGACCTATAGCAGCAGGAGTATGTGAATTACTATGGATCAAAATTATTTGGAGAATATGAAGATTCAATGGAGCATACCTATGAGACTATACTGTGATAACAAATCAGTTATAAGTATAGCTTACAACCCATTGCAATATGATCGGACAAAACATATAGAGATAGACAAACACTTCATTAAAGAGAAGTTAGATAATGGACTAATTTGTACTCCATATGTACTAATAGGATTTCAACTAGCAAATGTGATGATAAAAGGGCTGTGTAATAACATATTTTATGAAAATATTAGTAAGCTGGGAATGAAAGACCTATATTCACCATCTTGAGGGAGAGTGTAAGAAATCTCGGATGAGCAATCTTAGAAAGATTTTTAGGAAAGTTTAGTGAAGAAAATCAGGATCAATAATTTGAAGAAAATCAGGGTCAATAATCTTTTCAAATTTAGTAAAAGAAATTAGGGTCAATAATCTTTCTTAGTTTAGTGAAAGAAATCAAGGTCAATAATCTTTCCAAGTTTAGTAAAGAAAATCAGGACCAATAATCTGAAGAAAATTAGGATCAATAATCTGTTCCTAAAGTTAAGGGAATTAGTCAAATTTTTTCTTATTTAATATAATAAAAAGTTATATATAGAGTAAAATGAATTATAAATTTTTTCATACATAAATAATAAAATTCATAAGCTTTTTTTTTTTTTTTTTTCTTCAACAACCATAGCTCATAATGGGTTTTTCATCCTATGGCGGCAACATAGAAAACAATTATAGCTTGCAATGGGCATTGCGTTCTAGGGTCACCATTATAGCTTGCTCTAAATATTTTAGAGGGAAACATTACTGGCCCAACACCTCCAACACCAATACCATTTCTCAAAATTCTACTTACTTGTATTTATTTATTTAATATAGTACATAACTCATAATGTTAATAATGGTTCATTCTAGGCATGTTCATACTTTTGTTTGTATCATACATTTATACATCAACATCATATATTAGCATCATGTTATCATGAATAATGTAACACATGCATACATAAAACATATAGACTAACCAAAAGCCATGCCATAAAATTCGATTTCTCATACATGGTCATAGAGAACATATATGTCGATCAAACCCAAGCATTATCAAGCAGGTAATAAATAAAAAAACACATCAATCTTCATACAAAAGCATACAAAAGGATTCTTTCTTAAATTTGCAATAATCATAGGCTCAGTTTCTTAGGACTTTTATTGTTATCTATCAACAATAAAAAATATTAATTTTAAATCTAGCGGTGTTTCACATCATAAATCTAATCAATTGGTAGGTGACCAATAAATTGGAAAGAATGGGTGTCATACTGAGGAGGGTTAGTAATTGAAATGCAAAGCTTTTATGGGATGTTAGAAAACTAGCTGGTTTAAAAAGATACGATTTGCGGTCTTCATTTCTTGGGAGCCCCCATAGCCTGATGATGAGATATTGACAGTTGATGGATTTGATCTTCTTGGTTCCACGGTGCCCCTTGCTGAGTTGTGTACTGTTTGGACTGGTATCTATTGTGCTATTCGTAGTCTAAGAACTCGCAGCATTATTATTGAAGGGGATTTTATTACTGTTATCCGCTGGATCAGGCAGGATTTCCGTGCCCGTTTACCTATCATTCCCTTGATTGGAGATATTCATTCTACCCTTCAGGATATTTCTTGCGCCAAGATTAGGCATATCTATCGAAAAGCCAACTCAGCGGCAGATTGGATTGCTGTTAGGATGGTGTCTCATTCTGGTTCTTGGAGCTAAAAGCCGGATGAACTTTGCTCCTATTCTTTTTCAAATTTTGTACTATGATATATCGGGTTTGACTTACCCTATATTGATGTGATCATTCATCAAAAAAAAAAAAAAAAAAAAAAAAAAACAGAAGATACGATTTACCTAAACAACAACCGGTGAGAACAGGGCATGCCAAGGGCAAACAACTAAAATTAACTCGTACTTGAAGGTATTTGCTCTTCTTCGGTGGACTTTGGTATTTTTCTCAAAAAATTTGATGTCATATTAAGGCAGGGCAGTCCTCAGATGGGTGTAGCTGGGGTGAGAAAAGAACAAGATGGGATAAATACTAGATAATTAAATTAGCTCAACACAACCAATGCTGCTCTTCCAAGGAAGAAAGTTGCGTAGTGACTATTATTTTATTCGTTGCTATTTGAGTAAATAATTAATGAAATCTCAAAATATCCTCTTTAATTTTTTTTTAAAAAAGATAAAAGATAAAAAAAAAAAGCCTTGGATTTCAACTTAAAAATAAATATATAAATTTTTTATTTAAATAAATTTTATAATTAAATAGGTACTTTTTATCAAATCCCTTCCAAAGAAAGCAAGCACTTTGAATTTCAAAAAAAAAAAAAAAAAAAAAACTTATTGCATCCCTCTTTAGTGCAGTAAGCATGCATCGAATGCATGAATTAATCATGTGTGCATGGCACCATATACCGAAGCTCAATGAATTTTATCGTGCATCGTATGTATGGTGACACGTATAAATAGCCAATTCGCATGTTTGATACATGCTTGCTATATTGAACTATATTGCTCAAGAACTTTAGGCTCTGTCTCTGACTAAATGGCCTTGGACGCAGCAAGACTTTTCCTTGAACCCTATATTGCGCAAGAAGTTAATTTAGGCTGTCTCTAGCTAAATGGTCCAACCACTTCATTGATTGATCCTTCAAATGGTGGCACCCACCCTAGTAGAGTCAATGGAAGAGTTTACATTGGTGGATTGATGATGATTTTAAGGCCTACATGCGCGCAACGCTAGCTTTACATTGACATGGCGACTCATGGCAATTGGTGCATTTGGCATATGTTGGTCATTCATGGAGCACTTGGGAAATCAATTAGCATGCAAGCGTCTAGCTTGATATGTGCATATAAGCATAGGACTAGTCTTCAACCAATAATGCTTGAGATGATCATCAATCATGCACCATCATGCTGAACTAGTCTATGCAAAATCCTTGCACATTCTTACCAAGTCTAGCTCACAAATGGGGCTTGAAGTGGACTGGGGCTGGCACATGAGCCATCGAACTAACCTAACTTCGGATCAGACCATGAATTAGACTTGAATTAATTCGGGTTGGATCTGAACTTAAAGTTAAGGTTAAAAAAATTTAAGCTAGACTTGAGCCGTTATTTAATCCAGCCTGGATATAGCTTCATGCCTAAACTCAAAAAAAGTCCAAGCATTGATCCTTAGTCTGGCTTAAATTTAACCCGAATTCAAATATAAAACCTTAAAATATGGTGATCTTTTAAATTTCATATTAGATTTCTTATTAATTATGTAAGAATAATTTTTTACATCACAATATTTTTTTTAAGTAAATAGGTGCGATTATTTGCATGTTACTTGTTTTTATATAAGTATTTTTTTAAAAAAAGTAGACATCAACCAAACCACAAGCTGGAAAAAAAAAAAAAAAGATTGACTAAGATGTAGTCTAACCCGATCTCACTCACTTTTAGCCTCTACCTTCAAGCTAAAGCATGATGTGCCTTGAAGCGTTAAAAGAGATCCCCAAAGCAAAGCGGAGCCATGTTTAAGCTGTGTCCAAAACGATGCGTGCACTCAAAATTCCAAAATAGCTGTCTTTTTAAGTCTCAGTGCAGTTCATTCGCATCATCCAAATGAAAAACCTCAGCGAGACATGAACTGAACCTCTTTCGCTTTGAACACAAGGCATGAAACTAAACCTAAAATTCCATCAGGGACCAATTAACTGTTGGGAAGGAGATAATCTTTTCTTTTTTATTTTGGATAAGATTAAAATTTTAGGGATAAAAAAAGACTTGAAACACGTATGTATATGCTTTCCTTAAATTGTTATTTGCCCTCCCCTTCTCTTCAGAGTTGCTTGTGGGATTAATTCTTGCAAATAGCTTTTAGGATATGACAAGCCTTGAGAGAATTTGCACCAAAGCAACAGTGAAAAATCTCTAAGGAATTAGAACACAGTATTTCTGGAGAAGAGATAAGATGATAGATATTCAATTACTCTCAGTTCTATCTGTCGTTAGTTTTATATACACAAAGGCACCTTTTTCATGAAAGGATGTATCCCTTTCAAGTGATCTATCCGTTTGAATCATAACATATATATCCTCTTAAGTGATATATCCATTTGAATTATAACGGTTGATTTTGAAAAGCACCTTTTCATGAAAGGACATATCCTTTTCGAGTGATATATCCTTTTAAATCATCCTTTTGAATCATGATATATCCTTTCAAACAATATATCCATTTGAAACTTATTTAAATATATGTCACATGCACGTGCCTTGTGCCTACTTTTATTATTTATCTTCTTTCTTTATAATTGAACAATAATACCAACAATCCTCCACTTGTTCAAATATAAAGAAATATTCCAGAAAAGAAACAGTTTATATTAATACAGTAAAGTATCATTAGATTTGAACTTTTACCTTAGTGTATGTACCACAAGTCTTTGTCGAAATCCTAGGTAGCATAAAAGCTTTGAACCTATTATTTTTAGTGACAAAAACAGTGATATATACACACATAAAAACTCTTGTGTTCATAAATTCCATACCAAACTCACTTAGCACTGTTATGGCCATGTGCTCATCCTGATTCATAAACTTTTCAGAGAAAGAAAAAACTTCAAATCTCCTTGAGATGGCACCATCTCTAAGTTCATATAGGTGAATTTCTTCCAGCATCTTTGTTACATTTAAGATACTTGTCTTGAATAGACTGAAATTCATTAAGAGTTTTTTTGATTAACTCAACCCTCAAACTGTAACATTACTTCAGCACTTTACATCTTAGATAGGGCTTATTTATTAGTGCTGATATTTCTCTATTTATCAATAATTTATTTTTCTCATTGAACCTAATAACTAGTGATTGACTAATATTAGGTTGAGTTGCCATCATTGATAATATATATATATATATATATATATATATATATATATATATATACTTAGGAGTTTTAGCCCCATCTCTCTAGATGTTGATTTCACTAAGTCTCTGGCCAAAGGCTTAGTAAACGGATCCGCTAAGTTCTTACTTGATTTTACAAAAGTAAGGGAGATAATTCCATCTTTAATTAGATTCCTTATATAATCATGTCTTAGACTAATATGTCTAGACTTTCCATTGTACACTTCGCTGTACGCTCTGGCTAAAGTGGCTTGGCTATCACAATGTATCGATACGGTTGAAATATTCTCACAAGCCAATGGGATTTCCAATAGAAGATCCTTTAACCACTCAGCCTCATGTCCTGCTGAAGCTAGAGCCACAAACTCTGACTCCATTGTTGAGTGTGTAATGCAAGTTTGTTTCTTGGATTTCCAAGATATTGCATCACCCGCTAGTGTAAACACCCAACCAGTGGTAGATTTATTATCTCCCATCCTTGATATCCAACTTGCATCGGTATATCCTTCCAATACAGCAGGGAATTTTGAGTATAATAGATCAAGATTCTTATTTTTCTTAAGATAACCAAGAACTCTCTCAATAGCCTTCCAATGCTCATAGCATGGGTTGCTAGTAAATCTACTTAATTTACTAACAGCAAATGCTATATCTGGTCTTATACATTGAGCCGCATACATAAGACTACCAATAGCACTGACATATTCAATTTGAGCTACAACTCTTCCATCATTCTTTAGAAGCTTGATACTTGGATCAATCGAGGTACTAGCTTCCTTAATTTTTAAGTGGTTGAATTTGTTCAACACTTTCTCTATATAATGTGTTTGGCTCAAAAAATAACCCCCACTATCTTTAGTTATTTTTATACCTAGAATGGTATCCACATGTCCAAAATCCTTCATTTTGAATATGGAAGATAGAAACCTCTTTGTTTCTATGACACCTCCCATGTCATTGCTCACTATTAACATATCATCAACATATAAACAAACAAATATCACATATTCATCACATACTTTTGTATAAAAACATTTATCTGCAATATTATGAACAAAACCATTTGAAAGAATAGCAAATTCAAATTTTTCATGCCACTGTTTGGGTGCTTGTTTTAAACCATATAGTGATTTAATAAGCTTACACACTTTATGTTCATTTCCAGGCAAGATGAAGCCTTCTGGTTGTTCCATGTAAACTTCTTCATTAAGATCACCATTTAAAAATGCAGTTTTAACATCCATTTGATGAACATGAAGATCATGGATTGATGCTAAAGCAAATAAAATTCTAATGGAAGTTATTCTTGCTACTGGAGCATATATATCAAAATAATCAATTCCTTCCTTTTGTCGAAACCCCTTTGCTACTAATCTAGCCTTAAAAGTATGAAGAGTTCCATTAGTATGATACTTTCTTCTAAACACCCACTTACAACCAATGGGTTTAGAACCATGGGGTTAATCAACAAGTTTCCAAGTGTGGTTTGATATAATAGAATCCATTTCATCATTTATAGCATCTTTCAAAAAGCAGCATCTCTAGAATACATAGCTTCTTTGTAAGTTTTAGGATCATCTTCAACTTGAAGAACAAAAGGAGTTGTTATCATGACTTTTTTTTTCTATTTCCTTCTACTAAGTAAAGGGGGATAAGTTGAGAGTCAATCTCATCATGTCCTAATTTTGTTGCTTTCCGTATTCTTTTGCTTTTACGAGGTTCACTAGGTTGTTGATCTTCAGTCTTAGAATATGTCCTCAATTATGATCCTTCACTAATAAGAGTTTGAGATTTATTTTTTAAAATTAATAAATGCTTAAAAAATTTCACATCTCTGGATTCTATTATTACATTAGACTCTAAATTTAAGAGTCTATATGCCTTGCTATTTATAGAATAACCTACAAAAGCACATCTAATTCCTCTTCGACCCAACTTGGTCCGTTTGGGATCATTATTTTTGTAATATGCAAGACACCCCCATACTTTAAAATACCCTATATTGGGTTTTCTTCCTTTCCATAATTGATAAGGAGAAATTTTATTTCTTTTTAAAGGAATTCTATTAAGAATATGACAAGCAGCAAGGAAAGCTTTACCCCATAAATTGAATGACAATTTAGCATTTAATAACATTACATTAATCATTTCAAGAAAAGTTATATTTTTTCTTTCAGCCAAACCATTTTGTTCAGGAACATTCATGAATAATACCATTTTCTTCACAAAATATATTAAAATCGTTTGAAAAATATTCTCCTCCTCTATCACTTCTAAGAACTTTGATTTTTCTTCTTAATTGATTTTCTACTTCAGCTTTATAAACTTTAAACATTTTAAAAGCCTCATCTTAATGTTTCAATAAATAAACATAAGTAAATCTTGAGCAATCATCTATAAATGTGATAAAATATCTATTACCACCTCTAGTTAACATACCATTTAGTTCGCATATATCTGAATGTATGAGATCTAATAATTGAGAATTTCTTTTAACATTACTAAAAGGTTTCTTTACCATCTTTGATTTAACACATATTTTACATTTTTCAAATTTATCAACATTATCACAGGAAATTAAACCACATTTAATCATTCTCTTCATAGTGCTATTTCCTACATGTGCTAATCTATCATGCCATAAAGAAACAGAATCAACCATATAAGCAGAAGCATCATTATTATTAATAGCATTATCAGCAATACATAATTTGACCATTCCATCACATGAATAGCCTTTTCCAACAAAGACACCATTACGGGATAAAATTAGTTTTCGCGCTTCATATACTGATTTTATTCCAGGTTTTCTCAAAAGATCCCCACTAGCTAGATTCCTATTCATATCAAGGACATGAAGAACATTAGTCAAGGTAACTTTCTTTCTAGAAGTGAAGAAAAGTTCCACAGTTCCTTTGCCTAACATCTTAGATCGGCCTTCATTTCCCATTTGAATCTTATGTCCATCAATTTCTTCATGATAGGTTTTAAACAGTGACCTATCATAACAAACATGGACTGTGGCACACGTATCATACCACCAACCAGGAATCTTGCCTTGAACAGTGTTGATCTCACTCATAGCAGCAATAATCTCTTCACTGTCCTTCACGGAGTTCACCTTTGCCTCTTGGTTAGCTTTCTTCTTAAACCTGCAATCACGAGCATAATGCCCAGATTTGCCACAGACAAAGCATGCTCCCTTAGTCATCTTTTGGTTTTTAAATTTTTTGAACTTTCCTTGATCCTTTTTAGGACCAGAAAATTTTCTTTATTTTGGTTGCCTTTATTGGATTGTGAGAGCTTACTCACAGCATTTGCCTTAGTAAGGCCTTCATAAGAATTTTCATTCTTATTTCTTTCCCTCGATTCCTCTTTGATTCGTAGGTGTTTCTGAATATTTTCCAAAGAAAAATCTTCAGAATTATGAAGTAACTTTTTTCTGTAGCCTTTCCAGGAAGATGGTAATTTTGCTATAATGGCACCAACTTGGAAAGATTTAGGAAGTTCAATCTTTACAGCCCTCAATTTGTTCACAATCACTTGCAATTCATGTACTTGAGGCAAAATAGGTTTATCATCAAGCATTTTGAAATCAAAATATTTAGAGATAAGAAATTTCTTTGTACCTTCCTCCTCAGCCTTATATTTGAATTCTAGTGCTTTCCAGATATCTCTTGCAGATGGATTATCAGTGTATAGATTATAGAGACGATCTGATAGGGTATTCAAAATATGACCACGATATATGAGTTCATCCTCTTGTCGTTTCTTACGTGCTGCCTTTCTCTCTTCAGAGTCCTTGTCAGAAGGTTCTGGAATTGCTTCAAGATCAGGATTAAGAACATAGAAAATCTTCAGGGCTGTCAACGAAAACTTCAATTTATCTTGCTAGCGAGTAAAATTAGTCCCATCAAAATGATCCAAACGAACAAGGTCTTGATTCATCACTTTGATGGTGGCGTTTGCAGTATCAATCTCCATAATCGCAGATAACGCTTTAAGATTGTTGGGAAGGAGATAATCTTTTCCTTTTTGTTTTGGATAAGACTGAAATTTTGGGGATAAGAGAAGACTTGAAACACGTATGTATATGCTTTTCTTAAAGCGTTATTTGCCCTTCCCCTCTCTTCAGAGTTGCTTGTGCGATTAATTCTTATAAATAGCTTTTAGGATATGACAAGCCTTGAGAGAATTTGCACCGAAGCAATAGTAAAAAATCTCTAAGGAATCAGAACACAGTATTTTTGGAGAAGAGATAAGATGACAGATATTCAATTACTCTTAGTTCTATCTGTCGTTAGTTTATAGACACAAAGGCACCTTTTTCATGAGAAGACGTATCCCTTTCAAGTGATCTATCCGTTTGAATTATAACATATATGTCCTCTTAAGTGATATATCCTCGTTTGAATTATAACGATTGATTTTGAAAAACATCTTTTTCATGAAAGAACGTATCCCTTTCGAGTGATATATCCTTTTGAATCATCTTTTTGAATCATGACATATCCTTTCAAACAATATATCCGTTTGAAACTTATTTAAATATATCTCACATGCACGTATCTTGTGCCTATTTTTATTATTTTTTTTATATTAAATAATAATTTTAACATTAACTATAAAAATATAAAATAAATAATTTCTCTATAGACTTCTTGGTCTCCACTCTCCAGTGTCCACCGTTCCCCATATTGATGCCCATTTTCTTATCCTCTTCCTTGTTGCATATTCTAGTCCCTTCTCGAGATGAGGATTCCAGTGCGAAGGCCACCACCCGCAATGGCTCACCAACCTTGGACAGGTAGGCACACGGCAGTAGACTTTCTCCTCCACCAAAAAAAAAAAAAATGGATGATTAAAGGCGCGTTGGAGTCCCCACACGATCCGTGTGGGCACCACCCGAAATTGGTCGCCTTGTTCTCTTTAAACAAAGCCTTTTATGGTGTGGGAGCTCAGGTGCTGTCATCTTAAAGCTCAATCCTCCATAGGTTCAACGGAAGTCATCAGCTTTGGTTAAGAAAAAGGAAGAAGGTAGTTTACTTTTGGCAGGAAAAGAGAGAAATAATCCATAAAATTTTAGAAGATAAATAAGCGTCGCTCCTGCTGCCAGCCACCTCATTTAATTTCCTGTCTACGGTGCGGAAGAATGAAATAGATGTTTCCAAGCGTTCATAGAGTTTTTTTTTTTTTTTTCAAAACAGTGTCAAAATTTATCATAGAATTATTTTTTAAATTAGTATCTTTTGATATCGATTTTATTTTATGTAATAGGTGCAAATTTTTTTTTTTATATGTGATGTTAAAAGAAAAAAAAGTACTATTTTAAGTAGCGCTTTTTTCATCCATAAGATAAAAACATCACTTAAAATGATACTTTTAAGAAGTATATATTCTTCATGTAAATTGGGACTTTATATGAATTAAGAAAAAAATGCTTTCTAAAAATACTAGTTAAAATGGCACTTTTAAGAAATACTATTTGAAATGATGTTTTAAAAAAATATTATTTCAATGACATTTTTATCTTATCATGATGAATAATAAAAGTATCATTTTAAGTGACATTTTTTTTAACATTATCATTATAATTATTTTTTTTTGGCACTTTTTAAGTAAAATCGATGTCCAACAGCACCGATTTGAAAAAGGGCTTATGTCATCATTTGGATGAAGAAAGATCCGGCCTGAAACTGCTTCAATTTTCAAGCTTGTGTGCGTTTGAGCGGTTTTGGTTTTTAATATGGATCCTGCCATCGCTACCTGCTTTGGAAGTTGACCGGCCACCAGAAAATTGAAGTCTAAAGTTGATGTCTGCGATGGCTTAGATGATTGTTCGTTTTTCTTTGATTAAGCTCTCAAGTCATTCTAATTGCCAAATCCCAGTGCTTTGTACAATTATATATATATATATATATATATATACAAATGCATGAGAATTGAATTCACCTTCTTGGTTTTGAATTTAAATCTCGTTTCAAAGCCTTGTTTTCTTTAAAAAGAAAATGATGATATCATTGGTACTGCAGTAGATGAACAGAAACAAAATTCATCACAGCGCATGAATTTTATGTGATCTGAAATCGAAGGATGAACTATTAGAGTTCATCTCCCTCGAATGGTACCATCATGTAAGATTGATCCAGTGCTTAAGTGTAAAAAAAAAAAAAAAAGATACGCTCCAACCGTATCCTTTATACCTAATTAAAGAACTATATAAGCTTCATTCAAAACTAAAAACACTCTATTCTTATTATATATGTGATGCAGGGCGATATTCAAACGCCTGCAACTCAAGAACGATCTAATCTGCGAGAAAAGAATTCGTCCAGGTTTGGTTCAAATCTTGACAAGAAAAGGAAAAAAATTCGAATTTTGATCACTCTCAATCCGAAATTTAAAGGAAGAGCAATTGAATTTTCAATTCAATTGTTTTGAATCAGAAAAAAAAGAGAAGATAAAATCTTTCTCTTCTGCCTCTGACGGCCGCCCCCAAAACCAACTTAAATAAGAGAGAAAACCCTAACATCATAAGTTCAGAAAAATTACAACTATGCCATTAAAAACGAAAATAGGCCCAAAACTCCTATCAAACGAGCCCGGATGGCCAAAATCCACAGCAGCTCATGGCCAAAGGCAATGACTTTGAATCATCAGCCCGTTTCCATGTGACCAGCCAAGTTTGGGCCCAATCCGACACAGAAAATTTCAAGCCCGTTTGTTCTGCAACCTTTGGACCTTCGTAGATTATCTGGTGTGGTCTTCCCTGACGTGGCCTGCTGACTCTGGGTTGCTGGTACAGGAACATTGAAGGACTGGTTCGACTGACCCGAACTCTGGTCTGAACTGATGTCCTCATCACTCTCCCCTTCCTCTGAAAAGCTTGACCTCAAGCTCGAATTCTCTCCTGCATAAGGGGTCAGATGCCGAATGTTGAACACATCCGAAATGAAGACATCATCTGGTAACTCAACCCGATAGGCATTGTCACCACTAGAATTTCGTTCATTACGGGGCCACTTCCAAAGCAGATGAATGGCATTGGATGCTAGAGCCAAGATGGCAACTCCAGAATTGGTATAAATCAATCTTGAAATCTTGCTTGTTCTCAAATTATCCATGAGCCTCAAGGATCGACATTGACTTGGTTCACTGATTTCCATCAGCTTCCAGATCTTTGATTTGTCCATTGATTCATCAGTCAATCTAGGTTTTACATCCACCAAGTTTCTGTTGTCTCCATTCATTCCAGCTATAACAACTGCAGGAGCAGCTCTGTCCGTTATTCCAGAACTTGTTGCAATAGCAGCAGCAAATAATGGGCTTATCACAGGCTTTGTTACTGACTCTGAAACAGTCCTAGAAGTATCAAATGGACGATTTTCAAATGTGCGCAACAAACGAAGTCCATCAGCATTAGCCAAGATTTTTATCCCATTATCATGTGTAGAAACAGCCAGCAATGTTCCCTCCTTGGAATCACGATCACCGGCCTTGACATTACCAGCACTAACCATTAGATCAGAAGATATACGAGGTGGGTCATCTGGAGTAGGATCGGTACGCTCCCACGGCCCTCTACTGCCCTCTTGATGCTCCACGCCGTCTTGAGAAGGTTCAGTGCAGCTGATTACTGTGGGTGAACCACAACTTGGTTCAAATGAACTATGAATACCACTTTCAGGTTCTAGCAGATGGGATTCAACATTGCTTCTAGACATGGTCAACTGGGGAGATTCATTGGCATGACCACCTGAGGCGTCACTGTTGGTTTCCACAACAAGATCTGCCTACCAGAGTCATCACCTGGAGTTATATTAGCTTCATTATTTTGCTGCCCATTTCGAATAAAACCAAGAGGAGACTCTCCTTCGGATGGAGGGACAGACATCAGCTGCTTCTCATCTTTCTTGGCAGTTTCTGAATCTTTCAAAACAGTTTTCCTTGGTGATGAGCCATGGAGAATTGCATCAGCAACTGTAGTTGGCTCACTTGATATTTGTGAGTCTAGGTTACTCTTTTTAACTGATGCTGAGATTTTCAACTCATTCTCATCAGAGTGGATACACTCTGATGCAGGTAAAGGTGGCACTAATGCTTCTTTCCGTTCCACAACCGTGTCCACAGCAAGAGGATCTTCAGAACGTTGCTGGTGGGTAACATTTGAATCATTTAATGAAGTTGACTTTACACCAACTGTAGCAGGATTAGTGACAGATTCATCCTGAATTAGTTTCCTGATTGATGACCCATCTGTTACAATACCATCATTTTGGGATGCAAATGGAGTCTCTTCTATCTTCTCAATAACATTAGAAGCATCAGCATTTGAGCTCGCACCACATGAATCAATGGACGGTGCTGTGTGTTCCTTTCCAGTAACAGAAATATGCAGAGGAATCAAATTGTCATCATTGGATCCAGCCTCTGAAGTGCTTGCTTTCTCCATCTCAATTGATTTGTCATGAGATGAAGACAAGACCTTTACTTCTATATCATGCTGCATAGGAGTTGAAGGAGATTTTTCCAAAGCAGCATCTTCTGAAGCATTCAATGTAACACTTGATTTTTCCCTAGTATGTTTAACATCTTCATCCTCTACACTTTTTTCTATAACAGTGGGTTTGGAATTACCAGAATCATTGTTGTTTTTGTCAGATGACTGGCCTTCAGGCTTTTGTTTTTCTTCACTAACTTCCTTTAAAGGAGAAAGTTCTCTTTCCCCTCCAAAATCAGCTACATTTGTGTTTTTAATGGACAGAATACTTGCATGAAGATCATCTCTTGGAAGAAATTCAGTTTCATCACAGCTAGCATTTTTAGATGTTTCTTTCATATGAGATACGTTAGTGATATTTTCATTGCTGACTTCAAGAGAATGCCTCTCAACTTTCCTGTCTCCCTCCACCTCTAAAGAAGGTTTTTCATTCATGTGCATCACAACCTTATCGCTTGTCTCATTGTCTTTGTTCAAGGCCTTACCCTGGTAAGCAATAGCTTCCAACAATCCATCAGAATTCTCAGAAAACACAGACTCATTGCACCCTTCATTTAAATATATCAAAGAATCCATTGATGGTTCCAAACGTGAAGAATCATTTATGCTGGAAAAATCATTGTTAAGTGCATGGCCTTCAGAATGCCGATCAATCACTTTACCATCTTTGCATGTAATCTGACTATATGCTTTCTGAAGACTATCATGTTGCAGACCTTCAGATTTCTCAAGTATGCCAACCTCTTTGTTTCCCTCCATTATTTGCGCTGAGAATGATTCCTTGCCAGAAGACATACCAGATTTATCAACGGAAATGGCTGCAGGGTCATCTTGAGTCTTCCTGTATGCAAAAGTTGCTTTTGTACCCGCACTTGGAGGACAACCATGATCATCAGGTGTGCTTTTCCTCATGAATGCGTTATCCAAAGAAACATCACTCTGAACAGTCTCAAAAAACTCATTAATAACTTCATCATCAGAAGTTCTATCAGCAATGCATTTCTCAGGAACAACTTTTCCATCAGAGCCAAACTTCTCACCAGAAGAACTTGCATCCAAATCTCTTTCAGATTTTTCACCTTTTGAGGTTTGAGACATACCTTCAACCTGAGACTGACCCCTAAATGCATCCTCAGCTGACCCTGGAAGAATATTAATAGATTTATCAGGCAGTAAGGTGGGATCTGGGTGTACAATATCTCCCATATGAGAGTTCTGGGAATCATCTTGTCTTATCAAGGGATCCATTTGATCATCTATCCCATTTAATTTATCCTGTGCATCTGCCTCTTTATCAACTGAAAAACTTTTCAAGATATTGTTTTCCGGTACAATCCGAGACTTATTCATCTGTTTGCTTGCAGACAAGCTTGGTTCTGGATCATCAAAACTTCTGCCCCGAGCATAGCGAAACAGATCGGCACTGTCATAAATCCCAGGAACTGGCGTTTCAGGGAGAAGCTCTGCGTCGAAGGAGTGGACATCCAAGATCCCAGGACTGAGCTGACTAGGCGACACATCATCCCCGTCCTTCCTCATGCTGGAAGACCGAGAGCTCAAGGGCGGCGTCGAGGGCTCCATCGAGAACAAGAACTCCTCGCTCATGCCCCTGTACATACTCCGTAGCATCCTCGAGTGTTCCACCTGCTGTAATGAAGAGAAGCTGGAGGACTGGAGGTGCTGGAGGCCAGCGGACTGGAGCCGCTTGTTGCTACCACCGCCGCCTCCGGAGGCGGCAGACTCAAGGAGGAAGTGGTCCGACGAGTACCGCCGCTGCTGGTGGCCGGATCGCTGCATGTGCCTTGGAAGTCCAACATCAGGCCTCTGTTGCCCTCTTCGAATTGGTGGTGCCTCCAGATTTTCGAAACCCCTCTCCCTACCTTCATCAATTTCATCACGCTCCTCCACGCGAAGGGGTTGGGCACGATTCTGCACCTCCAGCCGCGCCATCATCGCCTGCATGGTTTGCATCATCTGTTGCATCACCTGGTGCTGGTCTCGCATGGCGTCTTGCATAGCATCTCTCACGGCGTCTCTCAGGGATTGATCATTGTTCTTCTGCTCCATTGGATCAAATTTTGGTTAGGGTTGATATTTGGGTTTGGAAGGAATAGATCAAGATGGTAATGGAAGGGATAGATCAAGGAAGGAACGGATCAAGGAAGGGCGGATCAAGGAAGGAACGGATCAAGGAAGGACGGATCAAGGAAGGGCGGATCAAGGAAGGACGGATCAAGGCTCTGATACCAAGTTGATGCAGGGCGATATTCAAACGCCTGCAACTCAAGAACGATCTAATCTGCGAGAAAAGAATTCGTTCTGGTTTGGCTCAAATCTTGACAAGAAAAGAGAAAGAAGAGCTTCGAATTTGATCACTCACAATCCGAAGTTTCAAAGGAAGATCAATCGAATTTTCAATTCAATTGTTTGGAATCAGAAAAGAAAAGAGAAATAGCATAAAATTTTCATCGTTCAATGCCTCTGCGGCCGCCCCCAAAACCAAGCTTAAATAAAAGAGACCAAACCCTAAAACCAGAAGTTCAATAAAATTACAACTATGCCATTAAAACGAAAAAAAGGCCTAAAACTCCTATTAAACGAGCCCGGATGGCCAAAATCCACAGCAGCTCATCGCCAAAGGCGATGACTTTGAATCATCAGCCCGTTTCCATGTGACCAGCCAAGTTTGGGCCCAATCCGACATAGAAAATTTTAAGCCCGTTTGTTCTGCAACCTCTTGGACCTTCGTAGATTATCTGGTGTAGTCTTCCCTGACGTGGCCTGCTGACTCTGGGATGCTGGTACAGGAACATCCAAGGACTGGTTCGACTGACCCAAACTCTGGTCCGAAGTGATGTCCTCATCAATATGTCAGGGATTGAGCTTCTAATCCGACACATATCAAACTAATCCATAGATTTTTAAGAGTGGTACTTTCAATTCATATTCGAAGATCCATCCACTCCATCCCACTCTATCCCATTTAAAATAGAAATTCTTTGTCTTTTGTAAAAACAAAGATAGATGAAAATAAAGATTATTTTTATCATAACTAGTGAGAACAGAAATATGTATCTCTTCGTTCTGTCTCATTCCACTGTTATTTTCATAGTTTTAGTATTATGATATTTTTATACATTACTAAAAAAAAATAAAGTAAGGTTGAAATTTATTATTTTTTATAAGATAAAAAAGAAAATAAAAAATATATCTATGAAATAGAACGATGATGATTTTTTTTTTTTTTTTTTTTGATGAGGATACTGATCGAGGCTGAGATTCCGGTTTTTGCCCGTCTTGTTTCTATATTTTAAAGTAGACTTCTATTTGGTGCCGGGTCCGACAAGCATCACTCTTGCTGAATGCGAGGCATTATTATCATTATCTCATTGCTATGCTACTTTAGAAGAACGTTTTCTATTCTTAATGCTTGGCTGTTTTCCAACAAAAATTGATTATAGAAAACATTTGTCTAAGGAGTTGGCAGGTGGTACAAAGATTACATTTTTTTTGGTTTCATTTAAAGAAAGGTTGCTAAAATCCTTAGTTGGCCAAATGGATCGATGCACCGAAGTTCCATTTACGACTTGAAGGCTATTAAAAATCCTTTGCCGCAATGTTAGCCAAATGGATTGAAGAAAAAATGGAAGCTCCACGGTGGCAAATATCTGTTCCTTTATCATCACACAATTTAAAGTTTGGTGTCCGTCATTTTCTCACTCTTCCTCTCTTGAGGATTTGTTCTTTAATTTCCCCATGGAGAGAGGAAAAAAAAACACCTATTTTAATAAAGAACTTGCTCTCACTATCTATCATAGAAAAAGAGTAGTGCGTGAAACAAAAACAAAACTCATCTCACCAATCGACTTAATCATTTAAAAATATTTAACCATGTGGGGACGTTACCTTTAAGCTTTCTCTTGTATTCTTGGCGCTTGCCATGCTTTTCTAAACAGAGAATTTATGTTAGATTTTATGTTTTTCTAAAATTTAATTGTAGAAGAAAGGTTGGTTGTTGCTACGCTAGTTTTTTCTTTTTTTATTAAAAAAATTATTTTTGGATAAAGAATAATATTTTTTTTTCAAATTATAACTATTTATGATCGAGAAAAAGGTTACATGATGTCTGAAAGACTCCAATTTACATGGGCAACTATAGTTGAATATAATGTTTAGAGCTTGTTAAAAATTTTGTTCAAACTTTGAACAAATGATATAATGCTTATCATCACTGAGCAAGGTTTAGGTGTGACCAATTGAGTAATGACGAGGGATAAAAAAGTCTTTGCATAAATCGATTGATGTGAGCAGACAAATTGGGTTCACACTTAGGTTGCGGCCAACCTTTATGAGCCGAAACCTGAAAGATGCCATGCCTGAGCCGAAAAATACCTCGTCGACCTACTGCCTTGGTATCATCGCTCGTCTTGCCAAGCCGAACCTCAGTCCAGAGCAATCAAACCTCAGCAATCCGAAGTCACCCGATCAATACTCTCCTTTATCGACCTTCAACTTGCGTCACACCAAACATCTCAGCCATCAGATCGTTAGAATCATAAGGATGCCGGAGCTTCTTTCCGAAGTAGTCCCCCATAAACGAAGATGGGAACTAGATAAGACTCTCTCTTTTCATGATTTGCGGGATCAAGAATTTTCCTAATAAGGTATACTTCAAAATCAGTCTTATCATCCTTCAACTTCCATAACTGCTTTCTAAAAGTTGGCTTACTATATCTACTTTCTTTATATATTAGGCCCTGAGCACCTTTAGGGCAAAAAAAGAGATCACAATTATTTTGTGAGAATCTCACTCTCCCCTTCTCCGTATCTTCTTATTCTTATTGACTTGAGCATCGAAGAATTTTCTATGAGACCACCACCTATTTTCTGCATGAGGAAACTATTTTGCAAGTTTATAAGGATGGAAGTATACCACTTGGATCCTAACATCTCGTCCCCAAGTCAAAAAATGGTTTCCTGCATGAGGAAACTATTTTATAGGTCTGCATGGAAGGATACCATTCGAATCCTGATGCGTGCTGTCATTTCGTCCTCAAGTCGAAAATGAAAATCCACATCAATAAGTAGCATCATTTTGTTATCTATTTGTATATCACACCTAATAATTGTTATGTTTGTTTATAACACAAGAAATTATATATCTTAAAAGAAAATGTAATTCTTTGCTTTTAACTCTTGAGAAAAATTAAAAGCCTAAACTTTATCAAAAAATATTAATTAAAAATTTATTTTTGTATTAGACATCAATCCAAAAATATGATCTGTTCTCGTGATACTATGTCCTCCTATGATGGAGCTCTGTGCTGCTTGGGCGGGTCTTTCGTATGCTGTCAGAATTCTCCATGCTCATAAGATTATGATTGAGGGGGATTCTATGACTGTCATTTCTTGGTTATTGAAGGAAAGCTGCTTAGATGGTTCCTCAAATCCGATTCCGAGGGACTCTTGGTCTATGTTGCGGGAGGTTGATTCCGTCCAGATCCACCATATTTATCGTGAGGCCAACTCGACTGCGGACTGGATGGCTGCCTTTGCTGCTCAGCATGCGGGTCATGGATTTGGAAGCCAGACGATCCCTGTCCTATCATTCTGCAGCAGATTTTATTTTCTGATGTATCTAGGCTGATTCATTCAAGAATTGTATGACCGTCCGTTTTGTAACAAAAAAAAAAAGGGATACTATGTCCTCTGTCCTCAAAAAGTTTTTATTTTTTATCATCAATATAAGCTATAAATGTACATAAAAACTTTCTAAAATAGTATTTAATATTGCCTCTAAGTAATTAATAAGGATACTATTAATCTCATTCTAATTATGTTGAACTTACTAAAAATTCCAACATATATATCTTTTTATTCTGATCATTTTTCATCCCCTTCATTCCTCAATTCTTCTTATCTTTCTTTATTATGTTTATTGATTGCATCACTACTCACTCATTTTTTTTATAACATAAGATCAAATATATTCCTTGATATCTTACTATTACATAGCTACATTTTCATACATGATAAGCTTTATTTTTGATCTTTTATGAATTTTAAATTACCAAAGAATTATTCCCTGTTAGTTATAACATGCATCCTATGCAAATTGATTTACCTATCTCAATCCATATGGGTAATTGATGGTGTAGAATATTTACTCACAAACAATCTATATTATTAATGATTTATTACCCTATCCTTTGTTTTACTAAATTATATCACATTAAATTTTTTTAAAAAGATAAATATAAGATCAAATATATTCCTTGATATCCTACTATTATATAGCCACATTTCCATACATGATAAGCTTGATTTTGACTTTTTGAATTTCAATTTGCCAAAGGATTGTTCCTTCTTAGTTATAACATGCATCCAATGCAAATTGATTTATCTATCCCAACCCACATGAATAATTGATGGTGTAGAATATTTGCTCACAAACAATCTATATTATTTATGATTTATTACGCTATCTTTTGTTTTACTAAATTATATCGCATTAAATTTTTTTAAATAGATAAATATAGAAATGAGTAAGGATCAAACCAGGTCCGTGGTAAACTAAAACTGTATTTGGAATCTCAACATAATCCAAATTAATTTCCTAATTATGGATGTTGAACGAATCTAATAATATCTTGAAATGAACTTAGAATAAATCTGCTTAGATCAATTCAATTCTAAATTGATTTCAAGGTGGAACGGGATAAAATTAATTTTTTATTTTTTTTATCTTAAAATGTATATCTAATAACTAGAATTTTTTAATCATCTTCAATATATATATATATTTGTTGACTAATTTAATATTTTAAACTTTTATTAGATATAGCATATAATTTATAAAATAATAAAATACAACCACTAAAAAAATTATGTTATATACAAATATATATTAATATAACAATGAGAAAAAATATTTCTCCTCTGTGTAACCCAACAAACAGTAAATTAACTATACTTTCCTGCACCAATTCCTCATCCCATGTCATCTTTAGCCAATAACAGTGAAGCCTCACCAAAATTCCACTCAGCTACTCCCCATCTTGGGTATCACTAATTAGTTATATATATATATATATAACTTTACACTTTATAAATTGTTTCATGGGGGTAGGTCAGCTGAAATGGAAGTCGCTGCCATTCCGATCATCAACCAGGTGAGGTCCAATTTATCCTATTTATTTATTGCTCCTATTTCAATGATCCCTCACCAAAATTTATTTAAAAATAACAAAATAAAAAAAAATAAAGGCTCCTTGGTCTCTTCCTCCCCCCGCCTCCGTCACTTCAGCGACTTGGCCGAAGTGAATTATTATAGATATCGTCATTTCTTCTTATCTCAATCCAATCATTCCAAATACCGGAGATCCAAGGACGGTTTCTGTCCCTTTTTATTTTCATTTATTTATTTTTGATTCCAGAGTTCCTGCGTTCGTTTCGGAGGTAAAAATCCCTCCTCTCGATGTAAAGTTTGGATTTTTTTTTTTTTTTGGATCCATCTGCGGCAGTTTCGGGGTCAAAGCGGCGATCTTTGGCGCGTTATTCTTTGTTTCTGGTCCTGAATTGGGAGTTTTAGGGCAACAAATCTATCTGATATCATTTTAGTTCTCTTTTCCAGGTGTCTCAGTCCATTGAGCAGTTGGAAGAGAAGGAAGAATGAGAAGAAGAATGGTACTGTGTTTAATTTGAAGATAAGAAGAAGAAGAGCTCCGAAGGAGCGTTTGGGGTGGTGTGGAGGAGAGCGGAGTGAGTTATCGGGAGGATCGATGCCTGGTGATGAGCAGAAGGGGGGAGAGAAAGGCTCCGAATCCAATTCGGATTCGGGGCTGGATCCAGGGGGGAGGGGAGGAGAGGCGGGTGCTGGCTTGCTGGAGAAGCGTGGGGATGCGGCCGTGCCGCCTCCCACGATCAGCATCGTGATCTCGCAGCCGGAAGAGGTTCCGAATCACCCCAAGGTGAGCGTCTCCAAGAGCGCAGCCGCTGCTGAAGGAGATGAGAAGATCGGTGGAGCGGCAGCAGCGAAGAAGGGCTGCTTGCCAAGAAGTGAAAGTTACCAGGAGCAGTGCAGGTAATGCATGATTTTTTTTTTTTAGAGTGAATTACGTTGGATATCAATAACGACGTTGTCCGAATTAGTTGACGAGAGTAAATTATCAAACCAGTGAATTAGCTGGCGGTAGGTTGGTGATTGTCTGTCCTTAGATAAACTCTTTCTAAACTGGTTTCATAGATGCTAAAACAACAAATTGGAAATCAAGACAGGCTGTGATCATAGAAATATATACAAATTGAAAGGGAAGTTGTTTATTTGGTATCATTCTTCCAAACCGAACCATGTTAACAACTATTATTTTCAGTAGTCGCCTATATGCTAGTTCTTCTTCCAAGAACCATGTGCCATAAAAGTATCAAATTTGTAATAAAACTAATTGATTTTCAAAAAAAGAAGTCCCAGTATTTATAACCATAGGCCTCTATTTTGTCCAGCTATTATGGGCCTGTTTTGTGCATCTTTCTTTGCCAATCATTCTTCTTAGCGGCTAACTCTGGGATCTTTACAAAGTAAAGAAGTGACTAGTATGTAAATCAAAAAAAAGTGGTCAATGTATGTTGCCTTTTGATATATCACTTCCATGTGGACGCCAGTGTGGAACTGTCCATCATAGTGTAGATCTGTCTCCAAGCCACCATCTCAGTAAGCAATAAACTAAAGAACCTGCAAAGTATATTTGTGGAGGGGCGGGAAGAATGTCCTATCATTAAGAACAATGCCTCCTGTTCTTCAAGATAAAGTTAATGGCTTAAGGATATTAGGAATGATATCATTGAACTATTGGATGTAGAGATCTGGAAGCAAGGATTGGGACATGTGGACTGAAGTGAAAAATGGAAGAAGCTACAGAGGAAGAAGTTGGAGGGAGTGAGAGAGCTATGTGAACACTGTTGAGATTGTGTAAACTAAAGAGGTTATTATATAGGCCTAAAAGCATCAATCTTGGAATTGGGTTTAGACTAGAAACTGGTTGTAATTTACTCTGCATTGAGGTGTAGGAAGAGATTTTTGTCATAGGTGTTTCCTGAGTTCCTTGATGTTTGAATCCTTGAAGCTGCAATGAAGGATTACTGAGGTGGGAGCAGAGAGAAGATGACTGTGGAGTTACTTGTCATACAAGGAACTCCTAGAACCTATCTTCTATATATAATTCCTAAGTTCCTTTTGAGCAGAGAATCTTGAAGATATCAAATCATGTTGGAGGTGGTTACCAAAGATGTTTTCTGGCAAAGCTAGTTTTCCCACATGTAGGGGACATTCTTTGTTGGGAGAAGGTGGTCGTTCTCTAACTCTGGCCAAAGCCAGACTGTTGTATGGATTGCTATATGGAAAATATCCTTAAATGGGAGAACCTTTTGAAAATCCAAATTGTTGAAAAATGCATCCGCGTGAAAGAAGAGAAAAGACATTAAAAATTGTTGTTCTATTGCAACTTCACGTGTGATGGAAAAGAATCCGTGTACGAGCAAATACTAGAAGACCGTAATACGCAGCGAATAATAAATAAAAATGCGTAAACCACACAATCACAGAAACACCAAGATTTACGTGAAAAATCCTTCAAGATAAAGGAAAAAAAACCACGGGCAAGCCAGAGAAGAAGATCCACTATAAAATAATAAATATCCAAGTCTCAAAGTCCCTTGCCAGAACTTGAGAAATAATCACAAGAGAACAATAGGGATATAAGGATTACGTCACCGAAAAATACGGTCTCCTGCGTTATCTCCTTATTTTCTTCCCTTCTCTTCTTCTTCTTCTCTTGTTTTTCTTCTGCAGCACCTTCACGTGATTCCTGGAGTGGAAGTCCTCCCACGTAGTCAAGCACCAAGCAGCAGCCCTTCCTTCTCTTCCCCTAGCAATCCATGCTCCTAGAAAAAAGAAATACCTGCTACATGCTCCTCCTCTTTTTTTTTTTTCAGACGGCTGCTCCTTAAAAAAAGAGAAAACCCCAAAAAAGGAAGGCGGCTACTCCTTTTATAAAAGAGAGAGAACAAACCCTGGTGGAAAAAGAAGTAGCGCTCCCTTTTGCCCTAATGGGCTGAATAAGTGGGCCATGGGCCCAACAACCTCCCCCTTCAGCCCATAAGGAGGATGTCTCATGCTTCCTTAGTGTGAAATCATGCCGACCAGCTGTCGGCATATCTCTTGCCTTTCTTTTGATAAGGTCTTTGTCAACATGTCTGCCCCATTTTCATCTGTGTGAATTTTCTGAAGCTGTAACTGCTTCTCTTCAAACACATTTCGAATCCAGTGGTATCTCACATCTATATGCTTTGACTTGAAATGAAAATTTGGGTTCTTGCACAAGTGGATGGCGCTCTGGCTGTCACAATGTACCACATAATTTTTCTGTTTCAATCCCAATTCATGTAAGAATTCTTTCATCCACAGCATCTCCTTACAGACCTCGGTAGCAGCAATATATTCTGCCTCTGTGGTAGAGAGAGCTACACACCTTTGCAATCTGGATTGCCATGACAGCTCCCCCTGCAAAAGTAAGTATGAAACCTGATGTGGACTTCCTTGTATCAATATCTCTCGCCATATCTGCATCTGTGTAACCAATCAGCATAGCTGGACCACCCCCAAAGCTTAAACAAACTTTGGAGCTTCCTCTGAGATATCTGAAGATCCACTTCACTGCCCAATGCTCTTTCCCGGATTTGCAAGAAATCTGCTAGCAACACCCACTGCATATGCGATGTCTGGCCTCGTACATACCATCGCGTACATCAAACTTTCGACTGCTGAAGCATAAGGAACCTTCTTCATTTTCTCCTTCTCCTCATCACTTGAAGGACTTTGCTCTGAGCACAACCTGAAGTGACCTGCAAGAGGAGAACCAACTGGCTTTGCATTGATCATACTGAACCTATCCAATACCTTCTCAATGTACTTTTCCTGTGACAACCATATTTTCTTGATTCTTCTATCACGAAATCTGCATACCCAGTATTTGCTTTGCTGGTCCCATATCCTTCATTTCAAATGAATTGCTCAGCTCCTTCTTCAACCTGTCAATTATAGACATATCTTTCCCAAGAATAAGCATGTCATCAACATAAAGTAGGAGTATAACAAAATCCTCACTAAACCATTTGATATACACACAATGATCTGAAGCCATTCTTTTGTATCCATTTTCAGCCATAAATGAATCAAATTTCTTGTACCACTGCCTTGGAGCTTGCTTCAGCCCATATAAGCTTTTTTTCAATCTGCAGACAAGATTTTCTTTACCTTTGACTTTGAAGCCTTCTGGTTGCTCCATATAGATTTCCTCCTCCAAATCACCATGAAGAAAAGCTGTCTTCACATCTAACTGCTCAACCTCCAAGTCTAGACTAGCAGCAATACCTAGAGCAACACGAATTGAAGACATTTTAACAACAGAGAAAAAATCTCTTCAAAGTCAATACCTTTCTTTTGACCAAAGCCTTTCACAACCAATCTGGCCTTGTACTTTGGTTGAGAACAATGCTGTTGAGTCTTTAACCTGAAAACCCACTTGTTCTTTAAAGCCTTCCTTCTCTTGGTAGTTCCACTAAATCATATGTGTGGTTCTTCTGTAAGGCATCCATTTCTTCCAGCATACCTACTAACCACTCCTTTTTCTGCTCACTTTCAACTGCCTCCTGGTAACATTCTGGTTCACCTGCATCAGTAAGCATTATATATTCATCTGTAGAATACCTTTTGGAAGGTTGACGTTGTCTGATAGATCTTCTCAGCTGAGGCTCTGTAGGAGGTTGCTCCTGATCTCCTTCCTGCTCAACATGTCCTACAGGTGAGTTAATACCTGCTCCTGCACTATTTTCTTGCACATCTCCCCTATCACCCTGATTTACTAGAGGAGTAACTGGATCACAGTCTGTTAATCCTCCTGCAGAAGACTTGACTGACACCTCCTTCTTGAAGTCTTGAAGGGTTTGATCTTCAAAAAATACCACATCTCTGCTTCTGAATACCTTCTGCTTTTCTGGATCCCAAAGTCTATAACCAAACTCATCATGTGAGTAACCAAGAAAAGCACATTCTTTTGTCTTACCATCCAGCTTGGACCTCTCAATGTCTGGAACATGTGCAAATGCACGACAACCAAACACTCTCAAGTGCTTATAAGAGGCATCTTTTCCTGACCATACACGCTCTGCAACATCACCATCTAGAGCTGTACATGGTGACAAGTTTATTACATCAACCGCTGTCTTCAATGCCTCATCCCAAAATCTTTTAGGTAACTTGGACTGTGAAAGCATACATCTGATCTTTTCCATGATGGTGCGGTTCATTCTCTCTGCAATTGCATTATGCTGAGGAGTACCAGGAACTGTCATCTCATGTTGAATGCCATGTGATCTGCAATAATTATCAAATAACCCTGTGTACTCACCACCATTATCTGACCTTATACATTTCAGTTTCTTTCCTGTCTCTCTTTCAACTCTGGCATGAAACTCTTTGAAGACATTAATAACCTGATCTTTAGTCTTCAAACCATAGACCCAAACTTTTCTAGAAAAATCATCTATAAAAGTAACAAAATAAAGTGCACCACTGATGCCTAGAACATTAACTGATCCACTAGGAGTTTTTGTCCTCAGAGGACCACAAACATCTGTATATATACGATCCAAAACATGCATTTTTCTAGATAAAGTAGGACTAGCAAAAGAAACTCTATGTTGCTTGCCAACCAAACAATCAACACATGGGTTCAGATGTACACCTTTGAAGTCTGGTAGAATTCTTCCTTGGAAAGAACTTGCAGCCCTTCTCACTCATGTGTCCCAGTCGTTTATGCCACAACTCCATGCTGAAGTCGTTCTCTGTAACATTCAACTGTTCACCATAAGCTTTAGCCTGCAACCTGTATAAAGTGTGACATTTCTTCCCACTGGCTACAACAAGTGAACCTTTACTGAGCTTCCATTGCCCTTTATGAAATCTGCTATCAAAATCTTCATCATCAAGTCTTCCAACTGAGATTAAATTTAGCCTCAAGTCAGCTACATGCCTTACATCCTTGAGCACCAACTTACAGCCAAGATTGGTCTTCATGTGATGTCACCCATGCCAATGATATCTGCTGTGCCTTGATTTCCATCTTGACAACCAAAATTTCCAGTCTTATATGTAGAAAAAAACTCCTCCGTGGTGTAGCATGATAAGAAGCACCTGTGTCAATCACTCACTCATGATTCTGACACTCACATGAGAAGATACCATCAGAAGTAGACAAAATCAAATAATCATCACTCTGCACAGTAGCTGTGATATTCTCCTTTGACTCTGTATCCTCCACTTCTTTTCCCTTTTTCTTACTCTTCTTAGGCTTCTTACACTGATTCTTGTAGTGCCCTTTCTCACCACAGTTATAGCAAGTAATATCTTTTCTTGACCTTGATTTGCTTCTACCCTTGTATGAATTGTCTCTATTTCTAGACTTTGACTGTCCTCTATTCTCTGAGACAAGTGCCTGTGAATCAATCTGAGAAGTTGCTGAATTTTTCCTTCTTAACTCCTCATTCAACAAACTGCCTGTTACTTGACTCATGGTGATAACACCGTCTGGTGCAGAATTACTGAGGGAAACTACCAGTGTCTCCAACTTTCTGGCAATGAACTGAGAAGTAACAATGCCTGCAACTCATCATCAAGAGACATTTTCATAGAGGATAACTGGTTATTAATACTCTGCATTTCATTCAAATGCTCAGCAATAGAAGCACCCTCTTTATATTTCAGATTCACTAGTTTTCTGATCAAGAAAGCCTTGTTGCCAGCTGTTTTTCTCTCATATAGACTTTCTAACTTTTTCCAAAGAGAGTTTGCAGAAGTCTCAGTAGAAACATGGTGAAAGACACTATCATCCAACCATTGCCGAATAAAACCGACTGCCTTCCGATCTAACATGATCCAAGCATCGTCTGTCACTGTAGCGGGCTTTGCTTTGACCCCTTCTAAAGGTCCATATAGATCCTTGCAATATAAGAGGTCCTCCATCCTTGGTTTCCATATCATCCAATTGTTTCCGTTCAGACTGATCATGCGGGAAACATTACCGGCCTCCATGCTCGCACACACAAAAAAAAATTCACAGGCTCTGATACCAGTTGATGGGAAAGAATCCGTGTACGAGCAAATACTAGAAGACCGTAATACGCAGCGGAATAATAAATAAAAATGCGCAAACCACACAATCACAGAAACACCAAGATTTACGTGGAAAATCCCTTCAAGATAAAGGAAAAAAAAACCACGGGCAAGCCAGAGAAAAAGATCCACTATAAAATAATAAATATCCAAGTCTCAAAGTCCTTTGCCAGAACTTGAGAAATAATCACAAGAGAACAATAGGGATATAAGGATTACGTCACCGAAAAATACGGTTCCTGCGTTATCTCCTTATTTTCTTCCTTCTCTTCTTCTTCTTCTCTTTTTTCTTCTGCAGCACCTTCACGTGATTCCTGGAGTGGAAGTCCTCCCACGTAGTCAAGCTCCAAGCAGCAGCCCTTCCTTCTCTTCCCCTAGCAATCCATGCTCCTAGAAAAAAGAAATACCTGCTACATGCTCCTCTTTTTTTTTTTCAGACGGCTGCTCCTTAAAAAAAGAGAAAACCCCAAAAAAGGAAGGCGGCTACTCCTTTTATAAAAGAGAGAGAACAAACCCTGGTGGAAAAAGGAGTAGCGCTCCCTTTTGCCCTAATGGGCTGAATAAGTGGGCCATGGGCCCAACAACGTGGTGTTTATGGAGTTAGATTGCTGTATTACTAAATTATTATTAGCACTTGTTTATGCCTAACCTCAACCAACAAGATTTGTGTCATCTAATGGGGTTGGGTTTATAAATCGAACTTTGATCCATGAATGGTACATTGGTAGTTTCAAACAGGTAGACTTACAACTAGTTACTGCAAATAGTGTTTTGATGGCATTAAGTTTGTTGTTGGTGCAACTTTGCACGCAAGTCCAGCTTTGAGATGCAACTTGAATTCTGTTATCCGACCTATGCCCAAAATGATTAATATGAATGCAGAACTGTCTCATGTAATGTGAGTCATTTGCTAAATATTACACCTAAGTGGAAGTGGAGTTGGTAGAT
This sequence comes from Calamus simplicifolius, assembly GCA_900491605.1. NCBI lineage: Eukaryota > Viridiplantae > Streptophyta > Magnoliopsida > Arecales > Arecaceae > Calamus > Calamus simplicifolius. The sequence goes on along the minus strand of UESW01003843.1, from coordinate 1,657,813 downwards.
TCGATAGACTGAGCTGGAACCAATATGAAATGCCATACTTTATGCACGTTGTGGTTGGAAAGTAGACTCTCTGAAGGGGTCTCAGAAGTCAGCAAGAGTTGTGTCAAGGGATTGGGTTTACATGTTTTTGATTGGGAAATTGTTGGCATGAATTGAACTTTAGTCTTGAAATTATGATGAAAGCATAATATGATAGTTTTTATTAAGATAGGTGTCTTGCTACAATTTCTTTGCCTTTTGTACTTCTATGACTAGAAGGTGATAGTTGTGTAATTTTGGGTCTTCAATTTGTTTTGGCCTCTATATTTTGTTTGATTATTAGAAAAGGTTTCCTCAACCCATGTTAATGTTTAATACGACCTATGGTGAAAGGGTTGCTAATCAATGATTTTTCAAGCCTTTCCTGCTTAGTGAATCTTGAATTCTTTGGACTCTTGTTTTTGGGCCATTTGTTAAACTAAGGTTTATGGTACCAGGCATGTGCTTTTGCTGATAAATCTGATTAGAAGTGCCCCCATAGTTTAGTATTCAAATAGCAAAGTACTAGCATGCAGTTTGCATAACAAAGACACAAATTATGGAAGTCGTACCAATATACATGGTCATTCTTAGGAAACCTTTTTTTTTTTATAATCAAATTATATCTTTCAAATTTAGAGTTATCATTTCTTTTAACTTCAAAGTTCTGTTTGATTGTTGAGAAAATAGAAGAAAAAGAAAGATGAATCAGTGGAAGGAAAAAAAAAGGGAAACAAAAGAAATTGAGTATTTTGTCATGTTTGGTTGCAATAAGAAAACTGTAGAGAAAAATTCTTAGAAAGTGGTTAGGATATGATTACATTAACTTGCACCACTCGGCTACTTGTCATTTTCTCTCAAAGTAGCTACCTTTTGGAGAAGAAAAGTTTTAGGATTGTAAGGGGAAATTTGACCCTACATCTCTTTTGTTCTCTCTCCTGGATTTCCTTTTTGCTGTCAAACTGCAGAAAGAAAGAAGATTCCTTCCTAACAAGTTTTATTCTCTTTCACTTTTTCAGCATGCATATAGAGCCAAAGGGATGTTAGATTCATTTTACACACAATATATCCCATGTATTCTTATATGCTCATTTTGGTCCTGATATCCTGAGACACCAACCCAACTTCAGATCTGGAGATACAAATTATTATAGGTGATAAAATCTCCATCTGTTATGGGTTTAAGCTTTCTTCTTTGGAATATCAGAATTTTCTTGAAAAGATTTTCTCTCTGGTACTCTAGTGTCTAGTTCTTTGCATGTCAAACTTAAATGCTTGCCCTTTTCTTCTCCCTTTTTTCAGATTCTTGCTTTGATATTTCACCTCTGGCCTTGAGCATATAAACTTTAAAATTAAAAAGAAAAAACTATGCAAGATAGCATCTCACCTTGTTTTTGAATTCAAGAAGTATTAAAAGCTAAAGCATAGCTCCAATTCTTTCTTTTGATTTGAAAGCTTATCTAGAAAAAAATTTGTTCATTGGTTTGTCAGGATTTTTCCACAAGTTCTTGAGCTTTTCTTATTTTTGATTTATTATACTTTTACTCATTTTTTCTGACTCTAGCTGGTCCAATTCTCCTATCATTGCTATCCTTTACACAAAATTCTGCAAGATTATGTGTCATTGCTATAAGATTTAAATCTGTATTGAATTGATGTTTTTTGTTCAAAGACTTATGATCTCCAATAATGCTGTTTATTATATGTGCTAGTGATTATGTGCTTTGGTTTCTTCATTTAATTTATTCTTTCCTTGGTAAAGGACAACTAATTCTTGATCCTATGATGTGTTAAAAACTTGCCCAGAGTTTGTCAGCAGCAAACAGAAGAGGCACTGATGGATCTTGGGTGCAGATGCCGAGGTGAGCTTGCACAAGCACACCGCTCATGCATAGAACTTTGGTTTCGTACCAGAGGTTCCAATAAATGTGAGATATGCCAGTAAGTCATCCACTTTTTCAGAATCTTTTCTCAGTTTCCCAATACTGTAGATAAGGCTAATCTCTAAAGCTGAAATTTCTCTGTGCAGGCAGGTGGCTGCAAATGTCCCATTTCCAGAGTCCCAACCAAGTGTACGTATATCTAAGTAGGAAAAATATGTAATAATTATTTAAAATAACTTTGAAAGTGTTGATGTTTAACAGCACTTGTGATGGAAACTCCCTGTATACAATTTTATAGGATTCATGTCACATCAATGTTTTAAATCTTGGTACTAGGCCCTGCACTGGTGCCTAGACATGTTCTGGTACCATACCTGTATGGTGTGGTATAAACCCCTGTACCAAAACTTGGGTACATTTTTGGAGCTGGCATAGCACCTGTACCATTTTGTCAATGCAATGGCATACTGAGCCTCCTGGCATGGTGTGCCTGTACAGCCTGGTAATGATTGGTACTGAAATGTGCATCTGCATTATCTGCATTGAACTGTAAAGTTGTTTCCTTATGCCAGTTTCAATCATCATGTGATGTGTTTCAAAAAACTTATATAGGGCTCTCATCTGTCTGTTTCATGTATCTAGTTGCTTCAGCAAACTTATGCATTCAATAACATGACCATATGAATTTTCTGCATCAGAATTTTTTGTTAATATGTAAGTTGCTGGCTGTATATTTGAATGTAGCCTTTTGACCTATCTAACTATTAAAGATTTTTGTGTTTCCCATTTCTCTTTTGTGGACCAGACGAATTATTGGGTTTGGAGGGTTGACCCAGCCTATGGAGGGGGACGAGGAGAACGTGGAAGGGTATTTATGTTACTATGGCTGAGCGAGAAAGGACTTTTCGACTTGTCATAATACCATTATGCTGCAATAATAAATGCTCATCCAGTGTACTTCATTCTGTTTCTTATTGCTTCTTTTTAACCTTGTCTTAAACAGGGATGCTTTAGCCCATTGTGGGTTGCCTTTGCCATTTTAATTGGAGGACTCCTGTTGGATGTGCTAATATCTGTTTCTCTTGGTGTTTCTGCACTTCCTGTGAACATCATAATTGGTATCATCCTTTTTATCCTTTGAAAAGGTTACATGTCTCATATAAATGTTGCACGTGTTTTGGAAATTATATCTTTTGAGTTCTGCATAACATGGGAAAATATGCCATGTAATCCAGTGCCTAGCATGATTTCGCAACTTAGTTGCAGCATCAGATTTGCTCAATTAAAACAATGCCTTCCAGATAAACACATTTTTTTCCAGAAGGATGCTGAAGACTATGATATATATTTTTTCTCAATTAGAAACTAACAAGTGTGTCAATTTGCTACTTTTAATCCCTAGTTCTGTGTTTACAGAAAGATCCTCTTCAAATTCAAAGCTTGATATTTTTCTATATATGCCAATGCATTTGACTATAATCTCTTGCACATCCATTTCTTATGGATTTTAGTTAGAAGATTGAACTAAATTTTCTCTCTCTGATTCATGATGGTTGTGCAGTTTTGTTTCCATCGATTCAATTGATGAAAACTCATTGATGAAAACTCATAGGGTTGTCAGATGACAAGCTGTTTGCCAGCAGCTTATGTTCTGCTTGAAATTCAGCTTGATGTTGGCTACCTCAAATGGCAAAAAAGACAAACTTGGGCTAGGCTTTTGAGCTTGAAACATAAATGAGAAACACGAGCTATGCCAAGCTCACTTGTGTTTGACTCAATTAAGCTCCAAAAAAAAAAGATAAATAAATGTAGAAGTAAATACATATGTAAGTATTATATTTTTTGTAAATCTGTACAGTGTTTTATTACATATAATCACATCAATTAGATTGCAAGCTAAAAGCTGACATGTTTGTTGATGTTATCAACCTGTAGGTTGGGATAAAATGGTTCATTTGGATTCTTCTAAGTTAGAATCTTATTATAGAGAAGAATCACTAATCCTACAGTCCAGCTCTAAGGAATTTGATACCTAATTTTGCATACATGCACATGTACATAAATAAATTTTCCCAATTGCCAAACCAGTACATTTCTCAAGCCACATTTAAGTAACATACAGTTGGTTTCTTGAAAAAAAAAAAAACCCACATGGAGTGTAGTTCAGAGGTATGCCTTCTATTTTTGGGTGCATAATTAACGCTTGATGGGCTTGATGCTTAATGAATTTATTTGCAAAATTTCTCTTGATTGTTGTAATAATAAAAAGTTGCAGGATTAATCAGGCTACTGTGTTTAACACAAAAATATATATGTATATGCACATATCCAAAATGATTTTTTTCTTTCTTCTTGGTCTAGAATCCTTTATATTAAAGCTTGAAGAATCCTACACCCCATATGTTTTGCACCAATGTTTGATATCTACTATTAGGCAACATCATCTGTAATATGCAATTAATGTGTAGTTTGTAAAAGATGAATTAATTTCTTTGCCAAATGAATTCTTATTTTAAAATAAAGAATTTATGCCTATTTCTTGCTATATACATCATTATGTGTACATGTTGATCATGTTGTCCATTAATGTATTCAGTCATTGTTTGTATGAATGGTTTCTACAATCTATATATTAAATATTTAGTCCATGGTTTCTAAATGTACACCTTAATGTGGTGTTTTACCTTTAAAGAGAGATCCCTGCAACTATATACATGGCATTTTTTTCCCTAAAAAGAATACATCCACTCCAATGCTTGCTTCCCAAATTTTGTGATATTAGAGCCTTAAAGTACTTTCTAAATTTCATGATTTTGATATATCCATTGCCTGTTGATTTTTCATGTCCTTCCTTGTGTTGTTGTATTATTGTTAAATCAGCCTCACTGAAGTTTCAATGGAACTTTGCTTCCATATGTTGTCGAAAGCTAAAAGTTTGACGATTAAGTGCTTAAACTTGGGACTTTGCTTTTGGTTGTTCAACAGAGTTTGGACATGATATCGGATGGTACATATGTGGCCTAAATCTCTTCCTATTCCTGGCAAGTTATAGGTCTTTGAACAAGATTAGCCACTTTGTCATCAGGCCAGCTTCAGAAATGGAATTAGTAAAGGATGAATTATCCTTGACCTATCCTTTTTCTTGCATGTTTTCTTTGGATTTTTGATATTTGATATATCTCCCATTGTATCGGTGAATGCCACTTTCTTGTTTGCATTTTTTTCCATCCATGTTTTCCTTATTCAGGATTGGTCTCCCATAGTCTTTTTGTCTGTTACTTTGCCTTTTGGCTGACGCATGTTATTTTCGTATCAACATCCTTTCACTCCCCATTTGCTAAGTTTCTCCTGGCATATTTAATTACATTGCTTTATTTGGTCTCTGCACGTACATTTGAGCCTTTGGTACTTGAGAATCACATCACCTCTTCCTCTGTTTTCTTTGCACAATTAATTGTCTCAGCTCTGCTTAGTTGCTTAAAAGCTTATGATTTTCTTTTTCTCAATCAAATTGAAATGCATAATTATTTTGCATACTATAATTGATCGGAATAATTATGCATTTAAATTTAATGTGTTCTTATGGATACTAAAGAAATGTAATTTTGTAGCATGAACAATTAAATTAGGTTTCTTAAAAGCTGAAGCATCTTGCTATGCTGTGGCTTGTGCAACCATCCAATAGCATTAAACCCCTTGAGTTTGTGAAAATTGAAGTATCCAGGTAGTATGGTATGCATGTATGGGAAGGGATAGATCAAGAGAGGAATGCGATGGTGGATTAATACAGGAAGCAATTCAAACTCTAGGTATTGATATATTGAGGTTTGTTCAATCATGGGTTTTTTGTTATATGAGTTTCAGAGTCTAAACTAGGAAGCACGAGAGTCTAGAGTTGAAAATTTAGCATGAGGCTATACCTTATTTTATATATAATCTATGTTCTATTACCCATAGAATCGTCGAATCAATTAATTTTACCAATTAAACTGAAAAATCCTTGTTCTAATTATAAATGTGTATTAATAAAAGACACTTGTGACAAAAAAAACTTTACACATGCATAAGCAAAGAATGATTAAAGCATGCATGTGTGTACAATATTCTAGAGTGGGTGAATCATCTTGGGTAAAAGATTACAGCTACTATGACCTTTATTATGTGAATTAACATCTTCTCTATGTTCAAATGCGTACATGAGATATAATAGCTCTTCTTAGATATTTCATCAATGGCTAGAATCATTTCTTCCTGCTGAATGTTGGTTGATGTATGCTTGATTTTGACTTTTGACCAAGATTTGCTATCTTGATACCAGATTCCATATCAGTACCATACTGGTACAATGTTGATATGTACGGTATGTCCGGTTTAATGTTCCGAGACTCGGCACACATCAGTGTTGAGTATCAGTTTGGTACCATTACATTATGGAATGGTAAGCATGAGTACGATATACCATGCTTTTGACCGTTGCAAGTGCCATCACTTGTTCAGATGTTAATTCACTCTTCTCCGTGTGGTTATGGAAAAAGTGCACTGCTTTCCGGCTCTTAGATGTTACTGTAGTTAAAGAAAATGAAATGAACATGTAGTAAATATAAAATTCACGTTTCAGTACATTACTGAAAGCTGGTAGTTCTTTCTTAATCTTTCCCAAATTGTTTATTCTTTTCTTCTCTCTTTTATATGTGAAGTTTTAACCAATAGTTACTTGATATCAAATGGTGCAGGTGTTCTTATTGTGCTGGGATTAGGCACTGCTCTTCGGCTTGCACTGGAATGTTGTCATGAGTGGGGTTCAAGGAGAAATATCCAGGGGGCAGACGTGACCGCTATAAATCCTGGGTACCATCCTGCCGTGTAAAACTAGCTCTGTACAGAATATAGTGAAGTACCAGTGTTTGCCAATTTTCATTTATTGTTTTATTTTGGAAAGTTTTATCTCTGCAAATGATTGGGTGAATGCCAAGTATAGTGTCAGTTTGCTATTGATACATTTTTTATATCTACTTCTATTCATTCAAAGCTCTCTTCATTCCTTTCCCCTTTGAGCATATGCCTCCAGTTTGTGCTTACTTTTGTATGGCGTCTCATGACATATGGGAGGTGTCCATGGAAATAGTATCGACCGTCTGCATGAAGTACACTATGTTTTTGTTCCTTTGTTGTTGCTGCCATTCCCCCTGTTATTTTATTCAGTCCATTTTCTGCATTGGTCTTCTGTGGTGGCTTGCCAGAAACATTTGACTTGAAAAGGGCTTTTCTTGATGCCTGGGTATTGGTTTTGCCGGATGGACTATGGAACAAGCTGTCTGAGAAAACTACTAAGATCTTTGAGTGGAAATAGGGCCTGATGACTGGACATCATTGTTCTACATTCAAAAAGGTGAGATATTAACTTTTGTTCTTCCAGGCTTGTGTTCTGAGATGCAAACTGCCTTCGGATGAGCTCAGTAAGGCACCGAAATGGTTCTCAAAATAGTTCTCAGGACACAATTGTCATGCAAAGTATAACAGAATTTTAGGAGATTCAATTGAGCTGGCGACCAAAAACAAAAATGGTGAGTAGAGGAGCACCACTTCTCAAGAATTTTATTTTGGAATCCAACCAAACATTTTGTTTAGACATTGCATGTGTCGCTGATGGCTTGAAACGCACTGCCTGCAGCGTGATGCCCTGAGCTGTGTGCGTCTGTGTTTTGACTGATTTTCTTGTGCTTTTCGTAAAGGGATGATGCTGTGGTTTATGTAGTTGTGTGCTGCACACTGCATCCTTGTATATTTGGGTAAGAAAACTTGGTTACTCTCTCGTTTTGCCTTTTGGTCTTGAAAAAAACTAATAATATCTGAGAATAATGCCTGAATGACGGAGTACGTATCACTGAGGAATAAATCAGGTCTGATTCAAGAATTCTCCGATAATTGGCAAATATTTTCTTATCTCGGTTGTAACCTGGAGCTGGCCAGAAGTTATTTGGGCCTTGAAACCTGATGCGAGGTCGTTCCAAGAACCGGGTTCGAAGCAGAAACTTGAGGATCGAAAGATTGCCGAGCCTTATCTTGAATTGACCAGAAACTACTGGGAGTAAGATAGGCTTGTAATCCACTGGCTTTAAAAGCCTGTTGACAATTCTGATCAAAGTTTATTTATTGCTAATCTTCATCAGGCAACTGAAATAAAGGAATGCCCCACAGGTATAAGAAAATTCGAAACAATATATCACCTTGGAATTGTTTGTGGATGAAACAAGCAGCCCATTTCCTCTGAATTCTCTTTAACTCTTGTGGATGGAGATGGAGATGGTAAATGAAGTGGGATAGGTTTCATTTCTGTGAAAGGGGAAGGGGAAGGATGGCAACAATACTGTCAACAGATAATATACCAAGGAAGAAGGCGATGCAAGTTTTAGAACTCATGCTAGCTGCAGTGAAAACGAGCAGTGGAGGATAACTTAGACTCAGGTAGTGTTTGAAATAGGGGATAAGAAGGGATATCCTGATATCCCCTCTTATTCTTAAAAGTCATAACTATAAAGGATAGCTAGGAATAAAGTTAATCAAAGGAATAGTTCATGGTTAACCATAGGATATCCCCTCAATTTATTTCTTAGAAAATGCAGGAATAGCTGGTTATCCCTTCAAATAAGAGTAAAAAAAAAAGTTATCCTATGAATTTATCTTTTTGCATTTGATATGATCAATGAGATAGTCAATGAATAATCAGGGGACAAACTCTATCCCATGCACTTATTTATGGATAATATTTTTTCTATCAAACACTATCTTAGACGTGTCATTTGCAAGCAGCTTGTCATCCAATGCATTAAGAAAAAGATTTGCATTAGAAAACTTTACCATTTTTTTGGCCATCAATCTTAACTCCAATCTATTTTTAGTTTTTTATATCTATCAAACATTTCTAAAAGTATATGCTTTGGATATATTTGAAAGGAGCATAAAAGGCTCCGCGCTTTAGAAATTCTTCCAAGTGGGAATTATACCAGCATTCATATATTCTCGTGACAATTAATTTGAAAAGCACGGCCGACAGGACACATCTAGGGTGACGTATCCGAATCCAGAAAGCGCTCTGCTTCGATCGCAGCAAGTCCTGTTATAGCGTAAAGCCTACGCCAAATAAAGGGCTATGCCAAGCGAGACGGTAGAGCTCATCATATCCTTGGCCGCCCAAAAGCTTAGCTCCAAAGACACGCTCGGAGGACTTGCATTTAAGGTAAAAAGGCTGATTTGCTGCGTCGAGGACGTGTCTTTCGGTTGGATTGAGTCGTTTGACCATCACTCGCTTTCGACGATTTCTTTCGTTTGGCATGGGACCCTTTCCTCGTCCATTTGCGCTTGGATTCCTCCACCGACGGATGCCCAAGGCCACTTCACTCTTATCCAAAGCAAAGAATGTTGTTTTTCTTTTTCTTTTTATTTTTATTTTTATTTGTTATGCAGATGAACAGTCATATAATGACATGAGAATAATTATATATATATATATATATATATATGAAGAGAGAAAAAAAGTTCTATTATTGTGAGACAAGTCCAATCCATAAAGTGCTGAGTAGCATAGGACTATAGGAGACAACCCAATCCATAAAGAATCGGATGAGCATCATCGTGGTTTGCTCCACCTTGAATCCATCCAATGACGATAGCGAAGTCTCTCTCAATGAGAATCTTTTGAGCTGCAGCTGCCGTGTCGCTTTGACAATGCCCATCGATGTAACTTTGAACTCAACTTTTGAAACACAACAGTCCTAAAGAAAGATTTCATCGACTACTATAAATCTTTTATTATTAGAGCGAATAAAGTACCATACTCCATCAGTAGTACCAAGTACATTGTCATCAAAGTTGTTTAACCCATCCAAAGGAATAGAGAGAGGGAGAGAGACCCAAGAATGAATCTACTGCTTTGGTAAAGTAGGTAAATAATGAGAAAGAAGAGCAGTGCATCAATCAGGAAGCCGCAGCATGCTGACCAATTCGCATGTTGATAAGATTAGTCACTCACTGAACACTTTAGATTAAGCATTTCAGACGCATATATGAATAAAAGAAGAGGAGTATTTATTCTTCCGTGGAATGACTTTCAGAACTTTGCTAGTGAATTCATATTATTTATTTATTTTAGTAACAAAGAACTTCTCTACCAGTAGTGCTTAATAAGCTAACCAACTTGAAAGCAATAGAATCAACCATTTGGTTTATTTCTCTCCAAATATGTCTAATCAAAACTCTATTCTCAAAAGAAATAAGTATTTGCCTGATATTTCATGGATAGAGATGGAGAATCAGATAAATTCTTCAACGACTCAATTACCATAGCTGATTTATCCCATACCAAGCAGCCGTGAGTTCAACAAAAGAAATTGATGAAGCTCATATAAGATAAACTGCTCTATAATAAATCTATCAGAATCATCTCGAATGACATATTTCGCTCTTGGTTTCAAAGATTTAAAAGAGCCTTCAAAATTGATTTTAATCCAACCCAGTGATGAATGGCAACTAAGAAATAAGGGTACATTTTGGATTTCTTCTCAGGTAAAAGTAGATTGTTCTTAGATGCCGAATCATGTTAATTAAATAAATAAACAAAATTATGAATGAGTATAAAGGACAACGATCGGGCATCTCATGTGCTGATAAGATCATTCATTCATTTAGTACTTTGTTTTAAATTTGTCATCTAAGCTGCACATGTTCAATGCATGCAGCCCTAGGGATCGAGTTTTCTTTAATTCCTTTGATGGCCTCGCGACTTTATTGATCAATTCAGGTTATTGAAAAGCGACCAAAAGAAAAAAAAAAAAAGAAAAAGAAAAAAAAAAACAAATTAGTGAATGCAAATTATAGGCCTTAGCCATTGAGTATTTGTTGATGCTTTTGATGGCCTTGGGGCTTTAGCTACGCAAGACTAAGGGCAAAGAAAGGGAGCTTGTATTTTTGTACAGCCTTCCATTTAACCAAGGTTCCATAAGGATCATATACTTTGGTATTTAAATATACAAAGAGGGAAAAAAAGGCCAAACAAATGGGGCAAGCGTTTCCTTGGCATCGCTTTCCACCGACGAATTCATCCCCTTCTCTCAAGGAAAATTGCATCACCCCCTTAAAAAGAATTGCAATATCTAATATAATAAGAATCTAGTGACACCAAACCAGCATATGTGCTTGTTTTGTCCACTAGGGCACGCAAGGCTTCAACCGAACAAACGAAGCACCAGATAAATTCAGTGAGTGTCCACATCAACTCCATTTTAAAGACAGTAGGATTTTCAAATATTCCATGTATACTAGTGCGATTATGAGATGTTCTGGGCTTTTCCTAGAGTAAGTTTTCTACTTTACCTCAGCCTTGTTGATGGGAAAGGAAGGGCAAGTAAGTTTTAGATAAATTCTTAGGATAAATCAGAGTACGTGGTAAAGGATATCAATGCACATGAAGCCAAAACTAGTGCATCGCTTGCTTGGAAAGGTACGTAACAGTAGTAATCTTTCTTTTTTCCATCCATGTGTGAACAACTGGAAGGCCAAATCCAACGCAATGAACGTTTCAAAATACTAACAAAAAGGAGGCCAAGATTTCTCCATGGAATATTCCAATTGGAAAAGCCACAGGCCAAGTCCACATCAACATCAATCTTTCACCAGCGCACACCAAGAGGCTAATCTTTGGCATACAATAAAGATTCTTCGCCATTACAAGGGTGGATTGCATTGTTCTACCATCTCCAGTACTCCTTTCCTTCTTCTAAGGTTTATGTCTCCGAGTAGGAAGAGGTTGTCTTAATAGAATATGAGAGATTTCTCAACCCTTGCTCTTCAATCCCAATTGCCAACCAATCCTAATATCTCCCTCATTTGCCTTTTTTATGGAGAGAGTACCAAATCTAGAGTAGCCTGCGCACAAAGCTTTTTTGATTGCAGAATTTAAAGAAGGTCAAATGTACATAGGCTTACTCCTAAGAGATTATTTCTATATATTGAGCCTCTAACCCTTGTGTTACAATGGAGCAACATCATCACCCTGTATGCAATTAGCAGAGAACATTAAGCCATCCTTCCCAACTTATAATGCCTTCAAATGAGTTAAAATTTTGGTGCCAACCCTTGCTAATCACAGCTTGACAAGAGAGAAGATTGCGTACTAGCATTGCACCCATGTTACAAGGACATAAATTGGCAATCGACATTGACAAGGGATGATCTGGTAAGGAGTTAAGGAGGGGAACACCATGCTACCATTTGGAATTGAATAGAAGCTCATAAGCCAAGCAACTTTTTTGGTTCAGTACAAAGCTTATTTTCTGAAAATTAGGTGTAGACAAATCATTAGGCATTCAATTGACTCAATGATCCACCATTAAATCACACAATAGGCTACCATTTCTCCAACAATTGAGGTATGCATGCTACTAAATAATTGTGTAGTTGTAAATTGAAGCTCATGAATACTGGAATTAATTCTTCTCAAACATGTTAGTACTATGTATACTTATACTTGCTCATCTTAATGGTGGAGAGTTATAATTTTTTTCCCCTGCCTACTGATAAATATTCTAATAAAATAAGAAAAGATATTGTTGGTTAGAAATGTAAAAGTAAATTTTTTATAATTATTAGACTGTAAAGCTTATTGTTCTAAGGGAGAGACTTGTTTCTTGAAACAGGAAAAGGTGCAATCTAATCGTAGCTTTAACCAAGAGTTGTACGTGTTCATTCAACATATTTTATGTTTACAGAGATAAATAAGTAAATTTCAATGAAATAATTTAATATAAATAGAAATAAAAAAAAGATTTCATGGATCCATATAAAAAAGGATCATCAAATAATTTAAGAAAAAATATTTGTTTCAACTATAATTAAGACCTCAAAGACTTTTAAGAAAACACTGCATGACTTCGACTTGTGAATTAAAGGATGAGAAATAAGCAATAGAATATGATGGTAAACATAAAGTTGGGCACTAGGCCATGTCTGGCACAATACAGCCCAGGCTCACTGGGTCAGTTCTATAGCTGTATCGTGCCTGGCATGGCCCAGTAACAAATGAGCCATACCGTGTCTGGTACTACAAAAAAAGGACTAGAAACGGCTATATAGTCATTAGAAGGGGTTTTAACCATTTTACCCTCCAACAGCCATATAACAGCTATATTGAGAGTATTTTTTTTAAAAAAAGTTTGAGACTTCTATAAATAGCCCATTCCTCTCTTCTCTTCTTCTATACTACTACTATTTCTTTCTTCTAGCAAGCTCTAGCAATTTACTTTTTAGTTTGCAAGTATTCAGGCAAGTGGTAAGTGCTCTAGCAAGTGTTCAAGTGCTATACAAGAGGATGTTCTTATTGAAAAGTACAGGAGAAAGAAGGTCACTTCTTGTTGAGAGGCGACTGACGAGAGCACGAAAGGAAGCTCATAAATCTCGGCTCCACGCCTCCACCTATTATCCTCTTCTTAATTTCTTCTTGTGGTTAGTTTTAATTTTATTGCATTCATTAATTAAAAATTTTAGATATGACATCTTATAACGAAAGTAATTTTGGCATCCACCCTTTTTCTGAGGGTGAGAAAACTAATCCTCAATCCCAACCCCAAGTTTTCTCTAGAGCTAGTGTTAGTGAATGTCAAACCTCTTCTCGTAAGAGGACTAGTAATTTTTGGAATGATTTCAATAGAATTATGGTTGATGGAGTCTACAAAGCAAAATGTAGAAAATATGCAAAACTTTATAGTTGTACTAGTACTGGGGAACAAGGCATTTAAAAGATATCAAGAAACTCATAGGATGCATAATTCCTGTAAGCAAAGTACCCTTAATATACAAGAGGGATCATTTGTAGGTAATTTTGCATATAACCATGAAAATCAGAGGAAATTACTTGTAAGATGGATAGTTCAGGATGAATTATCTTTTAGTTTATGTGAATCTTATAATTTTGAACATTATGTTTAATTAGGCCTACAATTTGCTTATAGAAGAACTAGTAGACGTACATTTAGAAGAGTGGTTATGATAAACTTTTTAGCAATGAAACAAAGTTTAATTGAAATGCTTTCAAATTTAAATGCTAAAATTTCTTTAACTTCTGATATTTGATCGGAACTGTAGGTAGTAATTATTTTATTACTATTACTGCTCATTATATTGATAATGATTGACAATTAAATAAATAAATTCTTGCTTTTCGTGCTTTTGATTTTTTATCGGGACAACAAATTTCAAATGCTATTTATCAAACTGCATGCTCATATAATATTAATAATAACATAATATCTATTACTTTTGATAATGTATCTAATAATAATTTTGCTGTTGTATTATTAAATGACTCTTTGCATCCTATTTTAAATGGATAATTATTTCATATTAGATGTGCATGTCATATATTAAATCTTTTTGTTCAATCTGGAATGGACATAATTCAAGAGGTTATTTTAAAAATTAGAAATGTAATTTTTTTTATTCATGCTTCAAAAGTAAGATTTTAAGAATTTAAACAATTATGTGTAGATCATGGTAAATATTTTACAAATTTAAACTTAATGTAATTATTCGTTGGAATAGTACCTATACCATGATACATGATGTATATCCATATAAGAACTTATTAAGTACTTATATTAATGATCATGGATTAGGATTTATATTGACTAAAACTGATTGGAATCAAGGTGAAATTTTAGAAGATCTTTTGGTTACCTTTTATGATGCTACAAATGTTCTTTTTGGTATTTATTATCCAACTTCTTGTTCATTTTTATAAAAAGCATCATAATTAGTGAAAAATTTAGAGAATATAGAAATGACAATGTTTTAATGCCTATTATACATCATATGGAAACTAAATAGAATGAATATTTGAATAGGATATGTCCTTTGCATAACTTAGCTGCTGTTTTTAATCTTAGAGTTAAATTAAATGGCGTAAATATTTTAATTGATGAATATTGTGAAAACATGAATCAAAATTTTAAACCTGCTAAAGATGAGGTAACATGACTTCTTAATGCTATTTATGCTTTATGATGAGGGATAAAATCATCATCACGTCAATATTCATGCATACGACAAAAAATTCGAGATCACATTTGATTTTTGATCCACCAGCTGTCACATCCAGAAAAGAACAGAGCCGATACACTTCGGCGAGATCGAGCTATTCTTGGACCGAGCCAGTCTCAGATCAAGCTATTCTCGGACTAAGTCATTCTCATATCGAACCATTCCCATGCCTCGGTGGGACCAAGCTATCCTCATACCTCGGTCGGACCGAGCTATTCATGTACTTCGGCAGGGCCGAGCTATCCTCATACCTCGGTCAGACCGAAGTACCCATGAATCTCTGTGGAACCAAGTGCGGGAGAATTCGAATCCATGATAATTTGGCAAGATTCCAGCCATGTGGGCCTCCGATTGCCCTAAGAAAAGGAAAAAGCCAGATAATGACAAATGTGACCTAAAGCCTACGAGTCACCGAATCTCAAAGCAACAGCTAACCTCCCTAACCGTTGATTCTCTAACTAACCAGATTCGAAAGCTACCAATCTCATAACAAACTTGATTCGAATCAGATTTGAATCATAACGATTTCAGACCCCCGGTGGCACGCTCAAGGAATCAGGTAGTTGTTTGCCATCACCCTGGCAACATATATATATATATATGCTCTATCTTGAAGTCTTCTTACTCTTTCACTGAGAAAAAACTCCATTGAAGCTCGAGCAGAGCTCCCTAGGCTCCCAGAGAAGCTATTCTTGAGAGACTCTTTTGCGAAAGCCTTCTCCTCATATCTGCTTGCAGTGAATTTCCACTGACTTGGACGTCGGAGGGTCTTCCTCAGAGGGCCACCTTCGATACTCTCTACGTAAGGACTGTCTTGCAGGTTCCACTCAGGCGAGAGATTAGCATCCAGATCTGGAGTCGGACCGCACCCGAGTTGGAGAGCGGATTTCCGCAGCAACACGTTATATGATGACAAAATTTGTGGATATAGAATACCTGCTTAAAGCTCTGCTTCTTCTTCTAGATCTTGTTCGTTATCTATTTTTTCATTCATAAAAAGGCACACACACGCTTCATCATCTTCATCTTTTTCATCTTTAAGTAATGAATTAGAATTTTATTTACGAAAAGATCTTTATTTGCATACGATGAAGATCAAATAAAAAATATAGATGTATTAGCTTAGTGGAAGAGTGTTAGAAATCAATATCCTGTTATGTCTACCATTGCATGGGATATTTTAGCTGTGCCGATGTCCACAGTAGCATCGGAATCCATTTTCAGTACAGGTCGGCGTGTTCTGGACGAAAAGAGAAGTAGGATGACTGGCGAGATGTTGAGATGCTTCTCTGCTTCAAAGATTGATTGGATGCTGAAGCAAGACTTTAAGATAAAGGTGGACATGACTTAACCAGCGAAGATGATGAGTGAGTCATCTCTATTTTTATAATTGTATATATATTTTATAATTATTAAAGTGAGTCATCTCTATTTTTTTCTCCTTTCTTATGGTATTCTGTCAGGCGGCGCCTAGCTCCCCTCCCTTCATGTACCATTTTGATTTTAAATTAATAAATTGGTAGGGGCTATGCCAAACCTCCCACCATTAAGGTGGCTTCATATTAATAAATTTATTTATCCTCAATAATTTTTTAATTTACTAAAAAAATATATTTTTATAAAATTTTTTTATCAGACTCTTATAGGCCGTGCCGGCCCAGTCCCCCGTGAGCTGGCATGGCCCAGGCCCATGTGGGTCATGCCGTGCTGGCACAGGGCCATCATGGGTCATGTCGTGCCAGGCCGACAGGTTGAATTTTTTGAGTTTGGCATGTCATGGCTTAATGGGCTATGTTGGCACGATCTGGTATTGTAGCATGGCCGATGCCCAACCCTGAATAAAAAATATGTTTGCAAATAAAATAAAGAAGAATATAATTCTTGGTGACAGTTTATACTCGCCACGGCGTTGTCCATTTGGTCGTCGCCATAGGATTGCAATGGAGACGCGATGCCAATATGAGATTATGCATAATAATAAGAGGCTAAGCGGAAGCATGACATGCCTTCAACCCCAAGGGGCCATGATTATTATGCTTCATGAGCATGGCTCAGATATTGCATGGACAATAAAAAAGGTTAAGGACCATTTGGCAGTAGTTTTGGATTAAATTTTTTGTTTTTAAAAATAAAAATTTAATTCATAACATAAAAAATATATTGGTTAAATCATTTTTTAAAAATATTTTTTTGAAATGATTCTAAAAATCTAACTGAATCTAAAAAAAAATCAAAGAGATATTTTTTGAAAAAATAAAAAAGATATTTTCTTCGGATTCATCCCAAATATTTTTTAGATTTTATCTTCCTTTCTCAAAACGCTCAAAACTGGCAGATTCATCATCTTCCTTCTTTTCGGGACCTTTCTCCGTACGATTTTATCTTTTTTTTTAAAAAAAATAGTTTTCAAAAATACCAACCAAATATATTCTTAAATACTAAAAATCAACCAAATACAATTTAGATTTTTTGATACAATTCATGTTTTCAAAAATAATTTTTTGGATCATGAACCAAATAGGCTTAAGGGATATTTGAAGGGAAAGAAAGGAGAGAGTAAAATGAAAAGGAAAGAAAGGGGAAGAAAAGGTTGTTATTTTTCTCCTGTTTGAAAAGGATGGAAAGAGAAAAAAAGGTAATATTAATTATCTTATTTGAATAGAAAAGAAAAAAAAGGGAAAGAATTATATGATAATTATATCCTTTTATAATAGAGAATGAATTGTGAGAGTGAATAAATGAAGAATAAAAAATAAAAGGTTATTTTGGTTACCTCCCATTTCGGAGTTAACAAATTTATTCTCGTTGAGGAGCCAATTACTTCCATTCCTTTCCTTCTTTTTTTTTCATCCTCTTCCTAAATAAGATAATTTATTAATTTATAATCTTTCTCCTTATTTTTCTTTTAAAAATGATGAAAGAAAAAGAAAAAGAAAGGGGAAGAAATAATTGTTTTGGAAGGGATAGAAAAGAAAACAAAGGTAATATCAATTATCTTGTTTGAATAGAAAAAAAAATAAATAAGAAATGAATGGTGAAAATAAAAAAATAAAGAATAAAAATAAAAAATATTTTAATTATTTTATATATATATATATATATATTATTATTATTATTATTATTATTATTATTATTATTATTATTAATTTTTTTTTTTTTTTTGCTTCCAGCTTATCTCCGATTTGAAGGTCTTTTTCTTCCCTCTGTTCTCTCCCATTCCGTTCTTTCCCATCCAAAAATAGACCCTGAGGAATCCACTAGTTCCTTATGATGTGGAAAACCGGTACGATGCTTGTTAATACGTCAAGTTATCGTCATCCATGTTGTGATTAACTGATTAGGATAGGTCCACTTCAAGTCACAGGCTATCTATGGCTGGCACGTGGCTTGTCCGCGCATTTCACGTCGCGCAGTTCATGGGAGAAAAGTGTGCATCAAATTAGGCCCCTTAAGATTGAAAAATTATTTATTTACTCAAAAAGCTTAAATATCAACGGGTCCGTCTATCTGATTGCGTAATACGCGGTGGAATTAATTGAAAGGAGGCATGATTTGGTCGGAGGCATATGGGTGATCAAACCACTGCATATGTTATCTTAAAAGAAAATTTCTAAGCGAAGTGGTGCTTTGAAAGTCGTGCATATTCTTTGAAAGTCGTGCATCCCGAGCAGAGCTTCTATGTTTGGACGGTCTTTAAGATTCGTGCTCCCGACTTCATCTTCTCCGATCTCCGGCGATCCTGCGTCTTCTCCGGTTGTGTTCCATTTGGATTGTTCCTGCTACTGTCCTCTTCTCTCCTATGGCTTCCGATGGGGTGTCTGCTGGGAGGGCTTCCGGGAGCAAGATGATGGGTTCCGGACATGGTGGGGCGTCTTCTCCTGCTTCAGACGCTACTTTCCCCTTGGGCTCGTCGAAGACGGGTGGTCAGTGGAGCTGACCACCCTTGGGTCGCTATGGATGGGATGCTCCTTCCCCTTCTCCGGCAGAGGTTGAAGAACTGATCCGGCTCTTCCCGGAGGTCATCCAGGTCCCGATCTCTTCCCTGGAGTGCAAGGCCAGTTCGTGGGGAGCGAAGGTGGTGCTGGCTCGCTCTCTCTCTCGGTGGGTGCCGCCGGAGGCTATTATGCGTGAGCTGCATCGTGCTGGGCTGCCGGGAGAAATCGAGGTGGTTCCCCTGGCTCACCGGCATTACCTCATCCGGTTCTCCGATCCCACCTCTAAAAGCCGAATCCTTGAGAGGCCTTGGGTGATCAACGGGCAGATTCTTGCGGTGATGGATTGGAAGCCGGATTTCATCCCAGCGGAAGACTCTTTGCTGCAGGCTCTGGTTTGGATCCGGCTTCCTCTGCTTCCGATGGAGTTCTGGGTGGATGATTCCCTCTCTTCCATTCTCTCGGTGGCGGGGGAATTTATGTTCTCCGACGAGGCTACCAAAGCTCGGATGCGGGGAGGGTTTGCCCGGGCTTGCGTTCGAGTGGATCTGGGTCTTCCCCTCCGGCCAGGGGCCAGGATTCGTGGATTCGGCGCACCCTTCTGGCAGCAGTTCTCGGTTGAGAATTTGGAGGATATTTGCCATCGCTGTGCTTCCCTGCACCTCTCTGGTCCTTGCAAGCCAGCGGGTCTATCGGATTCTTCGTCTTCTGCTCCTCCGTTCGGTCCCTGGCTGGCTGCAGTTCGGCGTCGACGACCTCCTCCGGCGCAGCCTCCGGTCCCAACGGCGGGAGATCGGCCGAGCCCTGCTTCTGCTCCTGTGTCTAAGGACGGCTGGACTGTGCCGAAGAAGTTCGCCCAGCGTCAGCTTCATTCTTCCTCTGGATCCTCCATGCCATCTTCTGGGCTGAAGCTTGGGCGGGGTGTGTCGGCCGCAGTTGAGTCGCTTGCGGCGGTGACTCGAAAGCCGGAGTTGAAGCCCTCGGAAGCGTCTTCCTCCCTGGTTCAAGTCCCTGTGCTGCTCGGTCATGGAATCCAGGAAGACTCAAGGCATTGCTCGAGCGTGCCGGTTGGCACTGTAGCCCAGTATCAGAACTTAGTGCTTCAGAGTTCAGACTCAAATGGGATTCATTCTCTAATTCCTAATGTGCAATCCTCTTTGGATGAAGGTGACAAAGCAATTAAATTTCCAAAGTTGGGCCTTGTGGTCAGTGCTAGTAAAGACCCCGTCTCGGGGCCTTCTAAGCGGGCCCGTCCAGTGGAGCCATCGTCTACCAGAATGCCATCCCGCTCTTCCAAAGCCAAAGGCAAGGCCGCTCTTTCTGGTAGAGGTGGGGACAATGTAGCCTTCAAGTTTGCAGCTTCCTCGGTGGGTGGTCGGGTGTCATCGGCCCAGTTTGGCCCAGGGGCTAAGAAGGCTCGAGGTCGGGTAGAGGCCTTTTCGGGGTTAGCTTCTGAGGTTTCTGAGCCGACCCAATTAGAGTCCAGTACTCACTTATCAGCGGTTCATCTGCTGAAGGAGGCTATTCATGTATCTGCATCAGCGGGCTTGACGGACTCAGGCCAAATACTTGATTGTGTGGAAACGGGATCCCGGAATTGTCCTAAGGAGATCCTAGGCGATACGGAGGTCCTGATGGAATCAACCCAGGCTGTTGTTTGCAAAGGCCCGGGAGATTTGGACTGTTCCGTGGAAATGTCAGGGGTGTTGGTTGGGGAGTCCTCCAATCCAGCCTTACCATGAAGATTCTTATATGGAATGTGTGAGGAGCATTGAAACCATCGTTTCGCTCCTCATTTGGGAGGCTTATGCAGCTTCACTCTTTTGACATTTGCATCTTGCTGGAAACTCGGCTTTCTGGGGCTAGTTTGGCTCGTTTTCGAAGACAGATTGCTCGAGCTTGGACTTCGTATGCTGTTGAATCCATTGGCCTTTCGGGGGGTATTGTTGCTTTATGGAGGAATGATAATATCAGAGTTGATGCTTTTCACAGATGTGGGTAGCAGGTTGCGCTGGTCATCTCTGAGGGAAGTGCCAGCCCTTGGCTCCTGTCCGGAGTTTATGCCAGTACTGATCTCCGGGAGCGTTGGGTGTTGTGGTCTGAGACTCAGAATCTTCTTGACCAGGGGTTCCCCTCCCTTATTGCTGGAGACTTCAACTGTATCTTGAGTGCCGCAGAAAAGAAAGGTGGCCGGGCTTCCCATGGCTCTATGGGCCGGTCTGAGTTCAGGGACTTTATTTCTTGTGCTGGTCTGTTGGATTTGGGTTATCAGGGCTCTCAGTTTACTTGGTGCAACAACCGGCAGGGATCAGCTAGAGTCTGGGAAAGATTGGACAGGGCCTTGGCCTCTTCTAGCTGGCTCCAGCTTTATCCATCTGCTACTGTCACTCACTTGTCTAGAATTGCCTCTGACCACTGCCCTCTCTTTATCTCTACCGATATCACCTCTCAGTGGCACAGGCAGTTCAGATTCGAGAAATTTTGGACCTCATACCCTGCTGCTCGATCCATCATCTCTCAGGTCTGGCAGTTACCAGTTAGAGGTAATGCCATTTATCGGCTTTCTAGAAGGCTTGCCCTTGCTAGACGTCGCCTCTCTAGATGGCATAGAGTGGAGGTTGGGGATATTGACAGACAGGTGGAGCTGGTTGAGTCTACTATCTCTTCTCTTCAGGCGAAAGAGGACCTGGCAGGTTCTCTTTCTTGTGAGGACCTTTCGTCCCTGCGATCGAGTTTGGCGATCCACCACTCTCTTCTGCTGCAGCAGGAGACCTTTTGGCGCCAGCGGTCCCGTATCCAGTGGATTCAGGAGGGGGACTGTAATACAAGATTTTTCCATCAGGCCACTCAGAAACGCAGGGCGAGGAACCGCATTAGGCATATAACTGATGAGGACGGTCAGCTCCAGGTGGATGATCATGTGATTCGTGCTCAGCTCTTTAACTTCTTTCATAGTAGGTGGACTGAGCAACCTGGGTCCGGAGTCCCTGTTCATCCTATTCTGTCTCTCAACACTGTCTCTATTGCTGAGAACGTCTCTCTGACTCGGCCTGTCACTACGGAGGATATTCGGCTGGCTTTATGGGATCTTGGTGCTGATAAGGCCCCTGGGCCGGACGGCTTTCCTCCGTTTTTCTTTCGTTAGTATTGGGATATTCTGGGAGAGGATTTAGCTCAGGCAATCAAGCTTGTCTTTCATCGCAAATCTATCCCCTCTTAATGGAATCGTACCTTCATTACCTTGGTTCCTAAGAGGACGGACGCTTCCAGCCCTCAGCACTTCCGGCCTATCAGTTTATGCACTACCTTATATAAGGTTTGTGCTCGTCTCCTGGTTATGAGGTTGTGTTGGGTTATTCCTCGCCTTATCTCTCCGGAGCAGGGGGCTTTCCTCAGAGGGCGCAGTATCACTGATAATGCTTTATTAGCGCAGGAGTTCATGCATGACCTGCGTCGGACTTCTGGTAGTCAGGGGCTTATGGCCATTAAGCTTGATATGAAGAGAGCTTATGACAGAGTTAACTGGGAATTCTTGCGTCACTCTCTCCAGTTGTTTGGGATCCACCAGCTGTTTATTGACTGGATCATGGCCTGCATTCAGAGTCCGTCTTTCTCCATCCTCATCAATGGAGACCGGACTGATTATTTCCATTCTAAGGTTGGGCTGAGACAAGGTTGTCCCCTCTCCCCGTTTTTCTTTGTTATAGCGGCCGATTCTTTATCTCGGGCTCTTCGTCAGGCTCAGCAGGACAATGCTCTACACCCTTACCAAGCTGGATCCCAAGGTCCCTCGATCTCTCATCTGCTTTTTGCTGACGATTGCATCTTCCTGGGCAGGGCTACTGTGGCCAATGCGACCATGTTTGCTTCTATTCTTCATAATTACTATTCTGCCTCTGGTCAGAAAGTTAATAATGCTAAGTTTGTTATTTGTTTTAGTCCGCGGGTGACCTCTTCTCGGAAGGATACTATCAAGCAGATCATGGGAATTTCTGTGCAGTCTGAGTGCCTCTCCTATCTGGGTATTCCTATTACTGGCAGAAGACCTAAGATCTCGGACTTTAGTAAGCTCGAGTCGAGGATTCGTGCGCGGCTGGAGGGGTGGCAGGTCACTGGGCTATCTATGATGGCGAGGATTACTCTTATTCGATCAGTGCTCACATCTCTTCCTCTCTATCTCTTATCTAATGCTGCTGTCCCTTTGACTTGTCTGAGGAGGATTGAGCGTTATTTCAGGGATTTTCTCTGGGGTTCGTCCCAGGATGGTCATGGTGTTCATCTTTTAGCCTGGGACTGTGTCTGTCTGCCGCTTTCCGAGGGAGGCCTTGGGATCCAGTCCTTGACTGCTCGGAGGGAGGCCTTGATTGCTAGGCATGCTACTCGTTTTTTGCTTGATCCGCACTGTATGTGGAGCTCCTTTATGCGTGGCAAGTATGGGGAGTGGACTCCTTCCACTAACCTGCAGTCTCTTCGGGGTCACTCTTTTTTCTGGAAAGAGGTTTGCTCTCATGCTCCGGACATCCTTCATAGTATCTCCTGGATTCTTGGCAATGGTGCTTCTGTGGACATTGCTTATGATTCTTGGATCGCTGACCTTCCTTTGTCTCGATGGACTACTTTCGTCAGCACTGATATTCCTCTTGATATGCGAGTTAGTGACCTCACGGTGCCGGATCATTCCTCATGGTCTACTCCTCAGTTATCCCGCTTCTTTGGCGAGGAGCTTATACGACGTATAGCTGCTATCCCTCTTTCTCCTGGGCACTCCCCCGACATCAGGGTTTGGAGGCGGTCTGGTATTTCGAGTGCTCCCATCAGGGACATCATCAAGATTTACCGAGCTTCATCCCGACCGCTAACAGACATGACTTGGATTTGGCATCTTCCCATTCATCCTAGGGTTCGTCTTTTTCTATGGAAGATTGCTCGGAATTGTCTCCCTACTTGCTCGGTTCTTTCTAGACGTGGCATGGGCATTCAGCCTACGTGTCCGATATGCGGTATTGAGGAGGAGGCGGTGGATCACGCCATCTTCACTTGTCTCAGAGCTCACCACATTTGGGAGATCGCTAGTGTCAAGCCTTGGGCTGTCGCCTCTTCTTCTCTTTCATTATCTTTCTTGGACTTGATCAGGCAGGATGTTAGGAGAGGGTGCAGTAAGCAGGGCACGACGAGGGCCTACATTGCTTATCAGATTTGGTTATCTCGGAACCGGATTGTCTTCACTCAGGAGCCTTCCCCGTCTTTTAGGGTTGTCTGGACTGCTGTGTCCCTATCTACTGAGTATACTTCCCATCGTCTTGGTTGTGATTTTGATAGCCCTGGCCTCTGGGATTCCCATGCTGCCCCGGCAGCGCACCGGAGAACGGTCTTTATTTCTTGGGAACCCCCCCTCCAGGGTTTATCAAAATCAACTTTGATGGGAGTGTCCGAGGCAGATCTGCCGGATCGGGTTATGTCATTCGGGATCCTGTCGGTACTATGATTGCTGCTGGGGGATTTGGACATCTCGATTCGTCAGTGCCGCTTGCAGAGCTTTATGCTGCATGGGCTGGAGTCTCCTTTGCTATACGCAGTCTTCATGCCCATCGTCTTATTCTTGAGGGTGATGCTCTCACGGTGATTCGATGGCTTCGCCAGGATCATTGTGCGCAGTCGCCCACCAACCCTTTGATCTCTGATATTCGCTCTCTCCTTCAGGGGGTTCACAGTATACAGATTAGCCATATCTTCAGGGAAGCTAACTCAGCGGCTGACTGGATTGCCGCTAGAGTTGCTGATCATTCTGGATTCTGGTGCTGGAAGCCCGGTGAATGGTGTCACCCTGGTCTGAACTTAATATTGTATTCTGATAGTGTGGGTCTGAGTCACCCTAGAGTGGTGTGATTCCCGTTTGTACCAAAAAAAAAAAGAAAAAGAAAATTTCTAATTAGAAGAGTTTTTCATTAAAGTCATTGATCCATATAAATTATAGCAGCAGTATTAATTAATTTGAATAGGAGTCTATATAACTCCATGATAGAAAGGTTTTGTAATTTTTAGGTGTTACTATATTTAAAAATTCAGCTTATTATGAGAATTATTCATCAATAAATGATTTAATTTGAGAAAAAATCTTGCAAAATGTGTATAAAAATAGTCAAGAACTTTTAAGGCTTGCAAAACTCAAAACTCTGACACAGGGATTTTATCCTAAGCTTTTAAGGCTTCAATATGTAACAAAAAAATTTTCTCCATGCTTGTTTGATTAAAAGAAAATAAGTGCAGAAGAGCAATTCAAAAATATAGAAAAAGTAAATGGTAAGATTCACATATATTTTTCTCACCCTTCGTCAAAAAATTTTTCTCATGTAAAAGTTGGTATCCTAATTTTTTTTTTTTTAGTTTTATGAAAAACTTGCTTGCACAAAAGTTTAAAATTATTCTTCTAACTTTATTTTATTTTTTATTATATTATTAAAATATATATAATATAATATAAGCAAAAATACATATTTAACCTTTTTAAAACTTTAAAGGATGTTTTACTTTCATTTGTGTACTATCAAATATTTTTAAACTTTAGTTTTTATTTTAATTTAGTCCTTACAATTAAAAAATTTCTCAGGCGATAAGAAATCTGCCAATGTAGCACACTTATTGTTGGATGGTGTGGCAGATGGTGGCTACCTAGATGATAAGACTGAGGCTAGAGTTATACTTTATGTCCTTAAGACAATTTTGTCCCGCAATGATGCTTACGGTCAGTATGATGATTGTCTTCCAGGATACAACCGTCTTTTTTTGATGAAACCAGCACTACAATTCACCAAAAAATTTGAACTAAGAATGCTACTCTCTTTTTAATGCACTATTGCTATACTACCCTTAGGAAAGTATGCAAATGCCTAAGAGAGGAGAAGGCTAGAATTGATTCGGATTGAACTCAATTCGGAATGGTTTGGAATGAATGAAATGAGAGGGTCTAGGGTCCTATTTATAGGTTTTTAGGTGCCCCTTGGAAGCAACCCTACGAATTTAATTTAATTTGAATTCTTTGATAGAAGGATGTGAGGGTTAAGGGCTTATCACCCTTGATATGCCCTTTTAACATCGTGATCTTCAGATCAGGTGATCGGATATGCCTTTTCATGGCTACGATATGAAGATCAGCCGATCAGATAAGCCTATCCTCATCCTGATATGCCTTTTCATCATCGTGATATGATGATCACATTATCAGATAGGCGGTTGCACGTCTTTGATACACCGTTTCAAGATCACTTATCACAATGGCTTGATCGGAGCGATGCCTTATCACCAACCGTACGATCGGACAGACGCCTTATCATTAACCGACGATCGGACGGGTGCCTTATCACCAACCGTCCTATTGACTGGTCAACCAATCGTCCTGTTGACTAGTCAACTGACGGGTGTCAGCCGTTGGATCGCGATCGTGATTATGATTTGATCACCGTATCTCGACCTTTTATCTGATCGATCAACCATCAGTTCTGATCCTGATCCGATGATCAATGATCAATTGATCTCAACCCTTTATCTTGATCCGATCAGTCTCCACCGCGAGCACGTGCACGAGGGTGATGCTACTCCACTTATGGTGAGCCTAAGGAATTTAAGCTTCAAGGAAGTGGTTTCTATATAAGTAAACTTTTCTTTCTTAATTTTTTCGATGTGGGACTAAATGTCCCTGCAATTTCTCATTTACACACATAAGGAGGTAATGGGCTTTCAAGGCCCATTAGGATATTCAAGGCCTATTTTGGCCCATTACCCAACAATCCCCACATGAATAGAAATTTGACTTAGATCAAAGATCATCAAAGATCAGCAAAGGCAAACCCCCGCATAAAAGGATTTTAATGCAAATGAATATGTAGACACACTAAAGAGAGTATAATGAAATGATGTTGTATTGGGATAGGTAGCTTATGGCTTTGAACCTTAGTGAGTTGTTATCGAGTTTACTTGCTAAAAGGTGAATATGATGTCTTGAACCTTTCAGTGTTTTATGTAAACTAAGACAATAACAATCACACAACTTCTTCCCGAGCATTCTTTTGATTCTCATGGTTGTGTTCATTTTGGCCCCGAACAACTCCTGGTCTCATGAGTGCTTTAGAGAATTAAACCTTAAAATTCTCATAGAATTGGTCCAGTTCACACTCACATAGATGATTCTTATTAAGAGTATTCTGCTATACCCCACATGATGTTCATGTCATAAGAATCATTAAAAGCAATGTTTATCCTAATACCTTTAGCAGGTAGCACCAATTATCATAGGAATGAGTAGGATTAGATATCCTTAGTGCTTTCAAGTATCTTCATAATTTAGTTGTCCCTTTTGAACTTAGATCTTGGGATCTCCAGTCAGCTAGGTTGGGTATCCACTATGAAGATTTTTCAGTTATAGGTTTTAAACCCATTCCCCTCGATAAACAGTTTACTTGATCTCTTGGTAACCCCTTTGTCAATGGATCCGCTAGGTTTTTCTTTGACTGAATATAGTTAATAGAAATTACACCAATTTCAAGTAACTGCTTAATGGTATTATGTCTCCAATGTATATGTCTAGACTTACCATTATACATCTTATTCTGTGCTATGCAAATTGCCGATTGACTATCACAATGTATGCATATTGCAGATACAGGCTTTGGCCAACATGGAATATCTTCTAAAAGGTTTCGAAGCCATTCTGCTTCTTCAATAGCCTTTTCTAAGGCAATAAACTCAGATTCCATAGTGGATCGAGCCATACATGTTTGTTTAGAAGATTTCCATGATACAACACCTCCTAAGGTAAATACATATCCACTTGTAGACTTTATATCTTCTGTGTTAGATATCCAATTTGCATCACTGTATCCTTCTAGTACAGCTGGATATCTTGAATAATGTAATCCATAACTTAGGGTATATCACAGATATCTTAATACCCGTATTAGAGCTGTCCAATGATTTGGACCTGGATTACTTGTGAATCTACTCAACTTATGCTATGTCAGGACGAGTGCAATTCATGACATACATTAAACTGCCAATTATACGTGAGTATTCCAATTGAGATATGGGTTCTCCAGTATACTTAGCCAAATGTAGATTAACATCTACAGGTATTTTCATCGGGCTAGTATCATACTTTTTATACTTATTTAATATTTTATTAATATAATGAGATTGAGATAATATTATTTCTTCAGATGTTCTCGTGATTCGAATCCCTAGTATAACATCTGAAACACCCATATTTTTTATGTCAAAATGTTTGATCAACATTTTCTTTGTCTATTTAATCATTTCAGTATTACTACCAATGATTAACAGGTCATCTACATATAAGCAGATTATCACATACCTTTCAGGCAGAGTTTTGGCATATATACATTTGTCATATTCATTTATTTTGAATCCATTTGATAATATTACATTATCAAATTTTATATACCGTTGCTTAGGTGCTTGCTTTAATCCATATAAGGATTTAACAAGTCTACACACCTTCCTTTCTTATCCTGAAACAATAAATCCCTCAGATTATTCCATGTATATTTCTTCATCTAATTCACCATTCAAAAAGCAGTTTTAACATCCATTTGATGAATTTCAAGATTGTTAATGACTGTAAAAGCGATTAACATTCTTATATATGTTATTCTACTTACTGGTGAATAGGTATCAAAGAAGTCTATACCTTCTTTTTGTTTGAAGCCCTTAGCCACTAATCTGGCTTTATACTTGTCAATTGATCCATCAGCCTTTAGCTTTTTCTTAAAAATTCACTTGCACCCTAAAGGTTTCATACCAGATGGTAAGTCTACCAACTCCCAGGTATGATTATGCATGATGGACTCAATTTCATTATTGATAGCTTCTTTCCAAAAGGGTGTTTCTGGATTAGACATTGCCTCCTTGAATGTCTGAGGTTCATCTTGTAATATATAAGTTACATAATCATGACCAAAAGACTTTGCAACTCTTGGTCTCTTATTATGTCTAGGTTTATCTTCAGGATATTCTTCCTGATGACTACTACTAGCAGTATTATCATAAGTTCTTTTATTTGAACTTATTTCTAATTTCCTTTTGCTTGAAAATATATCTTCAAAGAATGTTGCATTCCTTGATTCCATGATTGTATTTTTCTGTATATCAGATATATCTGATTTATACACAAGAAAGCGATATACACTACTATTATGTGCATAACCGATAAATATACAATCAACAGTTTTAGATCCTATCTTGACCTTTTTGGGGTCCGAAATAGCTACTTTAGCTAGACACCCCCACACTCTTAAGTAATTGTAAGAAGGCTTCTTTCCTTTCCATAACTCATATGGAGTAACTTCCTTTTTCTTAAGAGGTATCTTATTAAGAATATGATTTATTGAGAGAATTGCTTCTCCCCATAAATTCTGTGGTATACCAGAATTTATTAACATAGCATTCATCATTTCTTTTAATGTGTGGTTTTTACGTTCCATAATTCCATTAGATTAAGGGGAATAAGGAGCAGTAGTTTGATGAATAATGCCATGCTCTTGATAGAATTCGTCAAAAGGTGCATCGTATTCACCACCTTTATCACTCCTTATGGCCTTAATCTTTTTTCCAAATTGATTTTCAACTTCATTCTTATAACATTTAAACATTTCTAAAGCCTCATTTTAGACTTTAGTAGATACACATAGCAGTATCTTGTTGAGTCATCTATAAATGTTATAAAATACCTTTTACCTTCTTGAGTTTGAACTGACTTTAAGTCATATAAATCACTGTGAATTAAGTCAAGAGGTTCATTATTTTTTTCAACGGATGGAAATGGTATTTTTGCTAACTTAGCTTCAACACACACTTCACACTTGTAATGTGGATCGATTTCACGATCAGGTAATAACTCTAATTTTATTAATTTTCGTAATGAATTAAAATTTACATGTCCTAATCTATCATACCATAAACAAGAAGAGTCAACCATATAAGCAGAAGAAGAAGCTTTATTTATTTCATGGTTTATGTGTATAGTCATTACATTAACCTTGAATAATCCATTATTTAAGTAACCCCTTCCAATAAATATTTCCCCCTTAGTAAGTACAAATTTATCAGACTCAAAGACCATCCTAAAGCCATGTTTGCTTAGGAGGGAGCATGATATAAGATTCTTCCGAATGTCAGGAACATGTAACACATCATTCAGTTGAAGCTCCTTGCCAGATGTCATCTTCATAACGATGCGGCCAAGTCCTTCTATCTTGGATATAGTGAAGTTACCCATGACCAAATTTCTACCATTGATAGGAGTATATGATGAGAACATACTCTTATCAGAGCAGACATATCTGGTAGCTCCAGTGTTGATGTACCATTCATTTGCTTTGTCAACCATGTTTGCTTCAAATATAACAGCTGACAGCATCATCTCGGATACCTCTTTGGATAGGGTTTCAGTAACGTTGACTTCGTTCTTTTCTTTATCCTTGAAATGACAGTCGTTAGATTTGTGTCCTTGCTTTCCACAAACAAAGCATTTTTCCTTAAACTTATATTTCTTTGGATTGCCCTTCTTCTGTTTAAAGCATTCGCTTGGAAACTTACGTTTCTTCTTCCCTTCTATGAGGTTGGCCTTTGGCTCAGCAGGTTGTCCTCCTGTCTTCTTGTCCTGGCTTTTATTGTCCTCCTCAATCCTCAGGCAAACAATTAGGTCTTCAAGTCCCATCTCCTTCCGCTTATGCTTCAGGTAGTTCTTGAAGTCCTTTCATAGTGGTGGTAGCTTCTCTATGATAGTAGCTACATAGAATGACTCACTGAGAGACATTCTCTCTGCATGTATCTCATGCAGGATGATCTGGAGCTCTTGGACTTGCTCCATAACTGTTTGTGGTCGACCATTTTGTAGTCTAAGAACCTTCCAACTATAAACTTCTTGTGTCCAGCATCCTCTGTCTTATACTTTTATCCAGGAATGTCCATAACTCCTTGGCAATGTCAATACTACTGTACACATTATATAGGGTATTGTCCAGACCATTCATGATGTAGTTTTTGCAAAGGAAGTCTGAGTGCTTCTATGCCTCCACCACAGCAATGATTTGCTTGTCGGTCTCCCCTTTCTTCAGGACATGCGGATCTTCATTCAGCACTCTGACCAGGTTCAGAGTTGTGAGGTAGAACAGCATCTTCTGTTGCCACCTCTTGAAGTCTGTGCTAGAGAATTTCTCCAGTCTCTCGGCTTGAACGGATGTCGTCATAGTAGCCATCTGCAACAGTACTTCCATAGTAGCAAGATATTGTCTTAAGATTGTTGAATGGTGTGGCAGATGGTGGCTACCTAGATGATAAGACTGAGGCTAGAGTTATACTCTATGTCCTTAAGACAATTTCGTTCCATAATGGTGCTTACGGTCAGTATGACGATTGTCTCTCAAGATACAACAGTCTCCTTTTGATGAAAGTAGCACTACGATTGTCTCCCATGATACAACAGTCTCTTTTTAATGCACTATTGCTATACTACCCTTAGGAAAGTATGCAAATGTCTAAGAGATGAGAAGGCTAGAATTGATTCGGATTGAACTCAATTCGGAATGGTTTAGAATGAATGAAATGAGAGGGTATAGGGTCCTATTTATAGGTTTTTAGGTGCCCCTTGGAAGTAACCCTACAAATTTAATTTAATTTGAATTCTTTGATCGAAGGATGTGAGGATTAAGGGCTTATCACCCTTGATATGCCCTTTAGACATCGTGATCTTCAGATCAGGCGATCGGATAAGCCTTTTCATGGCTGTGATATGAAGATCAGTCGATCAGATAAGCCTATCCTCATCCTAATATGCCTTTTCATCATCGTGATCTAATGATCACGTTATTAGATAGGTGGTTGCATGTCTTTGATGCACCGTTTCAAGATCACTTATCACAACGGCTTGATCGGAGCGATGCCTTATCACCAATCGTACGATCGGATAGATGCCTTATTACCAACCGACGATCGGATGGGTGCCTCATCACCAATCGTCATGTTGACTGGTCAACCAACCGTCCTGTTGACTGGTCAACTGATCTAGGAAAAATTTAACGATGCGCACGTGCAAAGTGCACCTACAAAGCGCCCATTGCGCCCTTCGCACACACGCGTACGCATGCGCGAGCCCTCAAGCTCTCCACTTATGGTGAGCCTAAGAAACTTAAGCTTCAAAGAAGTGGTTTCCTTATAAGTAAACTTTCCTTTCTTGATTTTTTCGATGTGGGACTAAATGTTCCCATAATTTATCATTCATACACATAAGGAGGTAATGGGCTTTCAAGGCCCATTAGGATATTCAAGACCTATTTTGGCTCATTACCCAACACTTAGGTGGCTAAAAGGTCCCAAATAAATGAAAGCTTACATGGTAGGAATTTTTCCTTTTGAAAAAACTCTTTATATATATATATATATATATATATATATATATATATATATATATATATATATATATATAATGCTCTCAAACTTAATTGGCTAGCGACCTCTTTTCAAGAAGCTTGGATAAATGCAATTTTTAAGTTGTTCAACATACCAAGTAATGACAGAGCAGATGATGATAGATAATACTTTAGCCTATAACACATTAAATTACATTATATACTAGAATATATAAATTAATATTATATTATACCTATTAAAAGAGTAATGAAATAGCATGAATGGGCAAAGAAATTTCTGTATTTTTTTTCTTGTTGAAAATGTAAAAGTTATAACAAATCATCACTCTTACCTATTGTTAATCAATCTTGATTTGCTAGCTTTTGATTATAATCTCTTATTATTCACTCGGTCAAGACCCTTTAACTACTGCTTATGATATAATATTATATACACAATATAATAAAGTTTAATATAATAATAGAGTAATATTATATAATAAATTATATAATACATTATATTATATTAATTTTTATATAATCTTTATTCTAAAAATATTATAATTAAATTGACATTGTTGTATCAAATTATTTTTAATTAAATATAAAAAATATTTTTAGATCTAAATTAACACGCTCAGGATCCAAATTTGAGGGTCAACGCCATCGTTTCCGGTGCAATGTTATATAGTAAATTAATTATAAAAATAGAATCTATCATGCATCACACTAAGTAAGTCCTTTCCGTGGAAATAATGGATTCATTGAGCTCCAATACGAATTTAAATACATGTGTAAATGAATTCCGTTAATATATCTCTCCACTTTGTTATCTCTTAATTTTAAAGTTGTTAGTATTTCTTCTCTGTTTACGTTAACGTAGCCAGAGCCACCCTTATGTTCTGACATAAAAAGAACAACCCTTACAGTCCCACAAAAAAAAAAAAAAAAACCCTCAAAAATTAAATCTTCAACACCAAATGTAATTAATAGCTAGCAGCCAAGCTTGGTGTCACACGTCCCCCTCAAAAGGCTCGAGATTCAAACTGGATGGTGGTAGATAAAGCTATATTCCTAAAGAAAAAATGCCAGCCAAAAGCCAAAATTTCTTTACATATAATCAATCACAAACGTTGAAAGTTTTTATATCACTAAACCAAGCTGACGAGAAAGGTTACTTCTTGATAAACAAAATCAAGCTTTTGCTTTGGGATGCTCCTAAACTTTTCCTCTCCTAAATTTTTAACTTTTATCCCCACGTACGTATTGCTCGAGGTGTGAGCTTGCATTAATTGTACGTTGAGACTGGTAATAATTCCATCTCAGAGAGTGAAGTGACTTTAGTCGTGTTAAGACACTTACGGGCCCATTAATATTCTGGCTTAAGTGTTTGAGGTTAATTGATTATTAGTTGATTAACATGACGTATTGATGATGAGAAAACCGACCAACTTAACAAGAGACCTGAGTCTTCTCGCCGATGTCGACATCTAATAATTTGTCCAAGCTTTTCTATCCATTACCACGGTCCATGGTTTCAAGGACCTTTCTCACCTCCAATATCACATCTAGTCATTTGTCCCAGCTCGCTCCTCCACTTTCACACAGCCCATAGTTTCCAACTTCTGATAATAATAAGAGTTATTTTCACTATATGATGAATATTATATATATATTGCCGCTGATGCAACTTCACGTGTTAAAACTTCAGATCTTTATACAAATCCGAAAGCATAATTCCATGAAACTGTCACTTTATAGCACCATAATAATTAGGGGTTAATTCAGTTCAACCTCTCTTGGCTGTGCACTATTTACAATTTTTTTAAATTAAAAAAAATCATAATCAATCCTTAATTTTAATTTCAGTTACAATTAATCCTTATCATTTCAATCTTAAATTAAAAGTAATGAAAAAATAAATATATGATTGCCATCTGATCATTACAAATATCATTGGACACATTTAGAAAGAAAAAAAAAAGTTTGCACTCTTAATTAAAATCATTTTCTTTAAAGAATGAATATTGTTGCTATTTATTCTATTATCTATTATAAAAATATAGTATTTTTAGTGGTTACGTGACAATCATATTATCATTTTTTTGTTTTTTTAATGTTCAATTTAAACGGTATAAATCAATTGAAATTTAAATCAAATTAAGTGGTTAGATTGTAAATTTTTTTTATTTCATAATTAAGAGAAATTAAATAAAATTAATTCTAATAATTATGATATATGACATGTTGGTGGGTATGTTGGCAGATGGTGGCTACCTAATGAATCAGACTAAGGCTAGAGTTTCACTCTATATCCTTAAGACAATTTCGTCCCGCAATGGTGCTTACGGTCAGTATGACGATTGTCTCACAGGATACAACAGTCTCCTTTTGATGAAAGCAGCACTACAATTCACCAAAACTTTCGAACCAAGAATGCTACTCTCTTTTCAATGCACTATTGCTATACTATCCTTAGGAAAGTATGCAAATGCCTAAGAGAGAAGAAGACTAGAATTGATTCAAATTGAACTCAATTCGGAATGGCTTGGGATTTATCAAATGAGAGGGTCTAGAGTCCTATTTATATATTTTTAGATGCCTCTTGGAAGCAACCCTACGAATTTAATTAAATTTAAATTCTATTATCAAAGGATGTGAGGGTTAAGGGCTTATTACCCTTGATATGCCCTTTAGACATTGTGATCTTCAGATCAGGCGATCGGATAAGCCTTTTCATGGCTGTGATCTGAAGATCAGCCGATCAGATAAGTCTATCCTTATCCTGATAAGCCTTTTCATCATCGTGATCTGATGATCACGTTATCAGATAGGCAGATGCCTATCACAACCATACGATCGAACGAACACCTTATCATAACCATCATGTTGACTGGTCAACCAATCGTCCTGTTGACTAGTCAACTTGACTAGTCAACCGACGAATGTCAGTCGTTGGATCGTGATCAAGATTGTGATTTGATCACCGCATCTCGACTCTCATCCGATCGATCAATGATCAATTGATCTCAGCCCCTTATCTTGATCCGATCAATCTCCACCGTCGGATCATCGATTGTCTCTCGACCGATCGTTGATCCGATCAATCTCCACCGTCGGATCATCTTGATCTAAAAAATTTAAAGCCCCTCAAGCTCCTCGCGACGATGCGCGAAGTGCAAAGTGCGCCTACAAAGCGCCCATTGCGCCCTTCGCACACGCGCATGCGCATCACCCTCAAGCTCTCACTTGTGGTGAGCCTAAGGAACTTAAGCTTCAAGGAAGTGGTTTCCATATAAGTGAACCTTCCTTTCTTGATTTTTCCGATATGGGACTAAATGTCCCCGCAATTTCTCATTCACACACATAAGGCGGTAATGGGCTTTCAAGGCCCATTAGGGTATTTAGGGTCTATTTTGGCCCATTACCCAACAATCCCCCACATGAATGGAAATTGGACTTAGATCAAAGATCATCAGAGATCAGCAAAGGCAAACCCCCACATAAAAGGATTTTAATGCAAATGAATATGCAGACACACTAAAGAGAGTATAATGGGATGAAGTTGTATCGGGATAGGTAGCTTGTGGCTTTGAACCTTCCTTAGTGAGTTGTTATCGAGTTTACTTGCTAAAAGGTGAACACGATGTCTTGAACCTTTCAGCGTTTTGTGTAAACTAAGACAATAACAATCACGCAACTTCTTCCCGAGCATTCTTTTGGTTCTCATGGTTGTGTTCATTTTGGCCCCGAACAACTCCTGGTCTCATGAGTGCTTCAGAGAATTAAACCTTAAAATTCTCATAGAATTGGCCCAGTTCACACTCACATAGGTGATTCTTATTAAGAGTATCCTGCTATACCCCACATGATGTTCATGTCATAAGAATCATTAAAAGCAATGCTTATCCTAGTACCTTTAGCAGGTAGCACCAATTATCATAGGAATGAGTAGGATTGTACATCCTTAGTGCTATCAAGTCTCTTCATAATTTAGTTGTCCCTTTTGAACCTAGATCTTGGGATCTCCAGTCAGCTAGGTTGGGTATCCACTATGAAGATTTTTTAGTTATAGGTTTTAAACCCATTCCCCTCGATAAACAGTTTACTTGATCTCTTGGTAACCCCTTTGTTAATGGATCCGCTAGGTTTTTCTTTGACTGAACATAGTCAATAGAAATTACACCAATTTCAAGTAACTGCTTAATGGTATTATGTCTACGACGTATATGTCTAGACTTACCATTATACATCTTATTCTGTGCTTTGCATATTGCCGATTGACTATCACAATGTATGCATATTGCAGACACAGGCTTTGGCCAACATGGAATATCTTCTAAAAGGTTTCGAAGCCATTCTGCTTCTTCAGCTGCCTTTTCTAAGGCAATAAACTCAGATTCCATAGTGGATCGAGCTATACAAGTTTGCTTAGAAGATTTCCATGACACAGCACCTCCTCCTAAGGTGAATACATATCCACTTGTGGATTTTGTATCTTCTGTGTTAGATATCCAATTTGCATCACTGTATCCTTCTAATACAGCTGGATATCTTGAATAATGTAATCCATAACTTAGGGTATATCGCAGATATCTTAATACCCTTATTAGAGCTGTCCAATGATTTGGACCTGGATTACTTGTAAATCTACTCAACTTATTGACAGCATATGCTATGTCAGGACGAGTACAATTTCATGACATACATTAAACTGCCAATTATACGTGAGTATTCCAATTGAGATATGGGTTCTCCAGTATACTTAGCCAAATGTAGATTAACATCTACAGGTGTTTTCACCGGGCTAGTATCATACTTTTTATACTTATTTAATATTTTCTCAATATAATGAGATTGAGATAATATTATTTCCTCAGATGTTCTAGTGATTCGAATTCCTAGTATAACATCTGCAACACCCATATTTTTCATATCAAAATGTTTGATCAACATTTTCTTAGTCTGTTTAATCATTTCAGTATTACTACCAATGATTAACAGGTCATCTACATATAAGCAGATTATCACATACCCTTCAGATAGGGATTTGGCATATATGCATTTGTCACATTCATTTATTTTGAATCCATTTGATAACATTACATTATCAAATTTTATATGCCATTGCTTAGGTGCTTGCTTTAATCCATATAAGGATTTAACAAGTCTACACACCTTCTTTTCTTGTCCTGGAACAATAAATCCCTCAGGTTGTTCCATGTATATTTCTTCATCTAATTCACCATTCAGAAAAGCAGTTTTAACATCCATTTGATGAATTTCAAGATTGTTAATGGCTGCAAAAGCGATTAACATTCTTATAGATGTTATTCTACTTACTGGTGAATAGGTATCAAAGAAGTCTATACCTTCTTTTTGTTTGAAGCCCTTAGCCACTAATCTGGCTTTATACTTGTCAATTGATCCATCAGCTTTTAGCTTTTTCTTAAATATCCACTTGCACCCTAAAGGTTTCATACCAGATGGTAGGTCTACCAACTCCCAGGTATGATTATGCATGATGGACTCAATTTCATTATTGACAGCTTCTTTCCAAAAGGGTGCTTCTGGATTAGACATTGCCTCTTTGAATGTCTGAGGTTCATCTTGTAACATATAAGTTACATAATCAGGACCAAAGGACTTAGCAACTTTTGGTCTCTTACTGCGTCTGGGTTCATCTTCAGGATATTCTTCCTGATGACTACTACTAGCAGTATTATCATCATAAGTTCTTTTATTTGAACTTATTTCTAATTTCCTTTTACTTGGAAATATATTTTCAAAGAATGTTGCATTCCTTGATTCCATGATTGTATTTTCTGTATATCAGTTATATCTGATTTATACACAAGAAAGCGATATGCACTACTATTATGTGCATATCCGATAAATATACAATCAACAGTTTTAGGTCCTATCTTGACCTTTTTGGGGTCCGGAATAGCTACTTTAGCTAGACACCCCCACACTCTTAAGTAATTGTAGAAGGCTTCTTTCCTTTCCATAACTCATATGGAGTCACTTCCTTCTTCTTAAGAGGTATCTTATTAAGAATATGATTTGCTGAGAGAATTGCTTCTCCCCATAAATTCTGTGGTGTACCAGAATTTATTAACATAGCATTCATCATTTCTTTTAATGTGCGGTTTTTACGTTCCGCAATTCCATTAGATTGAGGTGAATAAGGAGCAGTAGTTTGATGAATAATGCCATGCTCCTGACAAAATTCGTCAAAAGGTGCATCATATTCACCACCTCTATCACTCCTTATGGCCTTAATCTTTTTGCCAAGTTGATTTTCAACTTCATTCTTATAACATTTAAACATTTCTAAAGCCTCATCTTTAGACTTTAGTAGATACACATAGCAGTATCTTGTTGAATCATCTATAAATGTTATAAAATACTTTTTACCTCCTCTAGTTTGAATTGACTTTAAGTCACATAGATCACTGTGAATTAAGTCAAGAGGTTCAGTATTTCTTTCAACTGATGGAAATGGTGTTTTTGCTAACTTAGCTTCAACACACACTTCACACTTGTAATGTGGATCGATTTCATGATTAGGTAATAATTCTAATTTCATTAATTTTCGTAATGAATTAAAATTTACATGTCCTAATCTATCATGCCATAAACAAGAGGAGTCAATCATATAAGCAGAAGAAGAAGCTTTATTCATTTCAAGGTTTCTGTGTACAGTCATTACATTGACCTTGAATAATCCATTATTCAAGTAACCCCTTCCAATAAATATCCCCCCCTTAGTGAGTACAAATTTATCAGACTCAAAGACCATCCTAAAGCCATGTTTGCTTAGGAGGGAGCCTGATATGAGATTCTTCCGGATGTCAGGGACATGTAGCACATCATTCAGTAGAAGCTCCTTGCCAGATGTCATCTTCATAACGATGCGGCCAAGTCCTTCTATCTTGGATGTAGCGGAGTTACCCATGACCAAATTTCTACCATTGATAGGAGTATATGATGAGAACATACTCTTATCAGAGCAGACATGTCTGGTAGCTCCAGTGTCGATGTACCACTCATTTGCTTTGTCAACCATGTTTGCTTCAAATACAACAGCTGACAGCATCATCTCGGATACCTCTTTGGATAGGGTTTCAGTAATGTTGACTTCTTTCTTTTCTTTATCCTTGAAACGGCAGTCCTTGGATTTGTGTCCTTGCTTTCCACAAACAAAGCACTTTCCCTTAAATTGTATTTCTTTGGATTGCCCTTCTTCTGTTTAAAGCCTTCGCCTGGAAACTTGCGTTTCTTCTTCCCTTCTATGAGGTTGGCCTTTGGCTCAGCAGGTTGTCCTCCTGCCTTCTTTCTTGGCTCTTATTGTCCTCCTCGATCCTTAGGCGGACAATTAGGTCTTCAAGTCCCATCTCCTTCCGCTTATGCTTCAGGTAGTTCTTGAAGTCCTTCCATAGTGGTGGTAGCTTCTCTATGATGGCAGCTACCTGGAATGACTCGCTGAGAGACATTCTCTCTGCATGTATCTCATGCAGGATAATCTGGAGCTCTTGGACTTGCTCCATAACTGTTTGTGGTCGACCATCTTTGTAGTCTAAGAACCTTCCAACCACAAACTTCTTGTGTCCAGCATCCTCTGTCTTGTACTTTTTGTCCAGGGATGCCCATAACTCCTTGGCAGTAGCAATACTGCTGTACACATTGTACAGGGTATTGTCCAGACCATTCAGGATGTAATTTTGCAAAGGAAGTCCGAGTGCTTCCATGCCTCCACCGCAGCAATGACTTGCTTGTCGGTCTCCCCTTCCTTTAGGACAGGCGGATCTTCATTCAGCACTCTGACCAGGTTCAGAGTTGTGAGGTAGAACAGCATCTTCTGTTGCCACCTCTTGAAATCCGTGCCAGAGAATTTCTCCGGTCTCTCGGCTTGAATGGATGTCGTCATAGTAGCCATCTGCAGCAGCACTTCCGTGGTAGAAGGACGAGATTGTCTTAAGATTGTTGGGGGGTATGTTGGCAGATGGTGGCTACCTAATGAATCAGACTGAGGCTAGAGTTTCACTCTATGTCCTTAAGACAATTTCGTCCCGCAATGGTGCTTACGGTCAGTATGACGATTGTCTCCCAGGATACAACAGTCTCCTTTTGATGAAAGCAGCACTACAATTCACCAAAACTTTCGAACCAAGAATGCTACTCTCTTTTCAATGCACTATTGCTATACTATCCTTAGGAAAGTATGCAAATGCCTAAGAGAGAAGAAGACTAGAATTGATTCAAATTGAACTCAATTCGGAATGGCTTGGGATGATGAAATGAGAGGGTCTAGGGTCCTATTTATATGTTTTTAGGTGCCCCTTGGAAGCAACCCTACGAATTTAATTAAATTTAAATTCTATTATCAAAGGATGTGAGGGTTAAGGGCTTATCACCCTTGATATGCCCTTTAGACATTGTGATCTTCAGATCAGGCGATCGGATAAGCCTTTTCATGGCTGTGATCTGAAGATCAGCCGATCAGATAAGTCTATCCTTATCCTGATAAGCCTTTTCATCATCGTGATCTGATGATCACGTTATCAGATAGGCGGATGCCTATCACAACCGTACGATCGAACGGACACCTTATCATAACCGTCATGTTGACTGGTCAACCAACCATTCTGTTGACTAGTCAACTTGACTAGTCAACCGACGGATGTCAGTCGTTGGATCGTGATCAAGATTGTGACCCTTCATCCGATCGATTAACGATCAATTGATCTCA
The DNA here is from genome assembly GCA_900491605.1 of Calamus simplicifolius. Taxonomy (NCBI): domain Eukaryota; kingdom Viridiplantae; phylum Streptophyta; class Magnoliopsida; order Arecales; family Arecaceae; genus Calamus; species Calamus simplicifolius. The sequence continues at coordinate 1,616,718 of UESW01003843.1, read as the reverse complement.
GCCCCTTATATTGATCCGATCAATCTCCACCGTCGGATCATCTTGATCTATAAAAAATTTAAAGCCCCTCAAGCTCCTTGCGATGAAAGTGCAAAGTGCGCCTACAAAGCACCCATTGCGCCCTTCGCACACGTGCGTGCGCGAGGGTGATGCTATGCATCACCCTCAAGCTCTTCACTTGTGGTGAGCCTAAGGAACTTAAGCTTCAAGGAAGTGATTTTCATACAAGTGAACCTTTCTTTCTTGATTTTTTCGATATGGGACTAAATGTCTCCGCAATTTCTCATTCACACATATAAGACGATAATGAACTTTCAAGATCTATTAGGATATTTAGGGTCTATTTTGGCCCATTACCCAAAATGACAATCATACTACGATCTTTATCATTTTATTCCCGGGTCTAGTTTGAGAAATTATGAAGACATTATATCTTCTTAAGCAAGTAACAGCTGTAGAGCTTGGACGTTGTGATAAAGCGTAAAGGCAGCAGTCATAGCACGAGTTGACCAGAAGCATCCTTTTCAGTTCATGAACCATGCCATCGATGCCACGGATGGATCATCTTTCCAGAGCTGGTACAGTCACATGGTGAGCCATGTGCCATGCGCGCTGTACCAAAGCGGGGAAACTTTTGCCACTGGTTTTATCAACGGCGCAAGAAGGCTTCGTCAGTCACTAGAAAGAAAGTAATGCTGCAGAGAGATAAGGCAAAAGGGAGAAGAACGTCTCTATCTCTCTCTCTCTCTCACGTCACTTTCAGACCCCTTCTTTAGCCCCGATTACGCGCCGGCCGCTCTCTCTCAGTCCCTCCTTTACGTCCCTCTCCTAAGCTCTCCCAAGTCAGACGTCGGTACTCGGTAGAACGCTTCCTGGAATAGCATGTCCCACCCTTGTCCTCGCTATCCCGGACGCCGTATCCGAGCGCTCGCAACATTCGGGTCCACCGGGGCCGCGTCTCTCAATTCCACGGGCTGGCATCCGCGGATATCCAGACGGGCACCGCCAACGGTTTTACCCATGCCCTCTCACCTGGCGCAAGGACGTGTCGCATCCCAAGCCGTAGAATTGATTCCTTGATCGAATCCCCTTTCAAATAGTGCCGGAACCCTGGACCATCGAGGTGGGGGAACACCCATCATCGACTCCAGTCTCCAACCGACCGTCCGTTGGTAGATCCATTGTCGGCGATGCTAGAAGGAATTGTCTCAAAGGAAATTGTCTCATCACTATTCTTCTTTCCACCGTCAGATAAGTGGACCCCTCGGCGACCGTCCCGTGACGTTTAGTGTGTAAGTTATGAGATGATATGCGACCGTGTACCACTCTGGTCCAGCGTGGAAAGCAAAACAACCGTAGACCGCCAGCCAGACCGGGCGGATGAGATCGCCCAGACAAAATTAATCCTGTGGGCGTTCCGATCAAACGGCTCATCGGCAAGGCGGTGGAAGCGGAATAATTCGAAGGATTGGTGGGTTCACACTCGTAACCCTGGGAGGAGGTCACGAAGGCCGGTGACCGGCACGGGTGCGACGGAAACGGGCGGGAGTCGGGGGCCCGCCATTCGCGGGGATTCTCGCGGAACGGTGCGGCTCTGAGAAAGTGGGCTTCCCGTCACCGCCCCTTTAAAATGGCTCCGGAGCCCTTCCAAAAATGATAACGCCTAAACCAAACGTCTCCTACCTCCGCCAACAAAATTTCCATCCCTCCATCGCCGCTCTCTCTGATTCTTTTTCCCTCTCATTTCTTCTCTCGACGTTTCTCATTCGACTCTCTCTTGTGCTCTCTCTCTCTCTCTCTCTCTCTCTCGTGATCATCGCAATGGTAATTTTGATTTTTTTTTCAAGAATTTGTGAAAATTTTGTTGTAATCGATAGATCGGTACCCTGAGTTTGTTTTTTTTCTTGGATCGTGATGGGGTTTTGGTCTGGACTGCAGAGGAAGGACGGCAATTGTGGGGCGGGGCAGGGGGTCGATCGGGGCAAGCAGCGGCAGGGAAAGAAGAAGGGCCGGATCTCGAAGGGTGGGCTGGGGTACGGCGCGTTGGTGGTTCCGGAACGCTGCATCTCCTGCACGACCTTCAACATTCTCGCGCCCATCTATAAGCGGCTCGACAAGGAGGTAGGGAAGCGTCGATAGCCGATTTTGGATTGGTTTGTTGACGATTTCGATGATTTCTTTTGTCATTTACTAGTGGGTTCTTCTTTGAATGACCAAAGGTGCTACCTTTGATGTTCTTTTGATGATTTCTATGACTTTCCCTGGGAATATAGGATCAAAACTGCAGGGAGAGCCACTACAGAGCATACTGGCTGAGCCGGAACAAGTGCATCGTAGATCGGCTGTTGGGAGAGAAGTCCTCCATCATTTGTCTCCAGGTGGGGTCGATTCCTGGAGTTTGATTCTATTATGGTGCGCTGTTTTCTATCCTGGAGTTTGCGTTAATCTAATGGGTTGTCGCTGTTTTATTGTTTTGGAATGGTGTAGGAAGTCTGGCTGGGGAACGATGAACTCGTCGATATGTACGAGAGAAGGCTGGGCGATGCCGGCTATACCAGTCTGAAGCTTGCCCGCACAAACAATCGTGGCGATGGTATGTTTGCTTATCATATTCGGTTTCTTGAAGTGTCCTTTTTGTGACGGCGGTGGTATATTGTTTCACCACGCGTGTTAATTATGTGAACAAAAAATTGGTAAAAAAGACCATGTATGCAGATCATGGAACTTATTTTCTAAAAGTTTGATGATGATCGATATGTGCTCTGTTGAGATCCAATTAAAAAGTTTTTGTTATCTACAAAGAGCTTCTGATCTGTATTCTGTTTGCGTTTGGGAGGATGGTGATGTTCTTCTAGCATATTCTATTTTAGAAATCACGTATGCTTTGTGTGGTAAAATTTGAGATTCAGCATCTGTTAAATGAGAGCCACATTTATTACTTACATTCCATATTCCTATTTCGGAAGTTTTGGTGGAGGATTTTACATTTGTTGGCATTGAATGTCACTAGTTAAAATGATGGTTCCCATTAGTGTGCATGTAATTAATGTTTTTTATATAAATATATTAGGAGCATGTTGTGCTCTTAGTCCTAGCTATTCATCATTGTAGTAACTGAAGTCATCAATATGAATAAATGTTTCTTCAATGTTGTCTTGAGTTATTGTTACAATTATTATGTTATGATCGTTTGGGAAAAAAAGGCAAGTTGTTTGCCTGCCATCCCCAATATCAAGTGATGAAAATCCATGCTAGTTGCACTGCATTTGGATAGCCAATCCAACATGTGGGAAAGGGCAAAAAAAAAAAGGAGTGAAATAACATGAGCCCCACCATTCTTTCGTTTCCCATGCCTAAAAGAGGTGGATTGGTAAAAAGTGTACTCCTCCCTTTGGTTGTCAAAGCCCGTGGGATTGGATTGCCCACAGCAAACCAAGCAAGCAACGATCCAAACAACACCCTTAGACTTAATGGCAAGTCATTAATGTGTCCACATCAAACCTGATTGTTAAGCACCTTGTGTCATGTTTATGTGATTATTTTTTAAACAAACAGTTTTTAAAATATTTGGTGCCTCATAACTAGCTGCTTATTGGGGCTTTATACAACATTTTTGCAAGATAGTTTTAGTACTCGCTGTTAATTTGCTGCTTACAGCAAATTCATCTACTTTTCTGCAGGTCTGCTTACTGCTGTGCACAGGGACTACTTTAGAGTTCTAAACTACCGAGATTTGCTGTTCAATGATTTTGGGGACCGTGTAGCACAGCTACTACATGTTGAATCAGTTGTTCCTTTATGTCAAAGTCGAAACAGCAGCATTCAACAACAGATTCTCATTGTAAATACCCACTTGTTATTTCCTCATGATTCCAGCTTGTGTATAGTTCGCTTGCAGCAGGTAAATTAATATGCCTTCGAACATATATTATAGATTCCTCCTTGATTTAGTTCATATACCTCTGTCAAAGATATCTTACCATCGCCACTCATTTTTATTGATAGGTATACAAGATCCTCCATTATATAGAATCTTACCAGAAAGAACATAAGCTTGGTCCTATGCCTATCATTCTCTGTGGGTCAGTTTCTTTATAACTGCATTCTTTTCTCCTCTTTTAATTTGAATAAAATTGAAATTTCTCAACCTCGCATATTCTTTGCAGGGACTGGAATGGAAGTAAACGTGGGCACGTTTACAAGTTTCTTAGGTCTCAGGGGTTTGTGTCATCTTATGATACGGCTCATCAGTATACTGACAGTGATGCAGATGCCCACAAGGTGGTAACCTTTCAGTTCATGCCAGTTTATTGCTTAATACTGTTGCTAATACTTTTTCAAAGCTTATTTTGTTTGATTTTCTTACCTCTGCAGTGGGTTAGCCACCGCAATCATCGTGGGAATATCTGTGGAGTTGATTTTATATGGCTTCTTAATCCCAATAAATATAGGAAGCCCCTGAGGACCAGCTGGAACGAAGCTGTATTTGGAATTATTAAGGTGAGTTTTTTTTTTGTTTCTTTGGCTTGCATTGATCAAACAAAATATGAATTCAGGTATATATTTTGGTACGGTTGAATAGGTCTTTGAAAAAGCTTTTTGGTAGACATGAAGAGTTTTCTCTTGTGTATGTTTGCATCGCTAGTCTCGATACCTCCATCCAGTTTTAATAGTTCTGTTTTTGGGGATGTGGATTTAATGGTTGAATATGTCTTGTTTCAGTATCTTCTCAGAACAGCTTCTCTTACAGAGGATAATGCTTTTGCATTCCTTAAAGCGGACAGTCCTGGTGATTATATTACCTACTCAGGTTTCTGTCAGGCTCTCTGTCAGGTACTTTTTAGCTTGGATCCTCTGAAACCATTATGAGAAAATGGTTGCTAATACTTCGAAATTAATACAGTTAGGTTTAATCAGCCTTCCACATGGCTTAAGTCCCCAAGACACACAGGATCTGTGGATTCAAGCTGACAATGATGGAAATGGTGTTTTGGACTATGAAGAATTTCTGGTATGCTACCAGTCTGAGACGTTTGTTTCATACTCAACTAATGACCTGTCCTAAATTAACACTTTGAAATTGCCTACCTTAACTGAGCAACAAGGCCACAAAGACTTATATTTGTTGTTTGCAGCTTCAGAAAAGCATATTTTCCTTAACAAAGATTGCTTCATGATATGTTTTGCAGCAAGGTATCTGGAACCCTAAATGGGCTGAGCTACCTGAGGAGAATTTGGAGCAAGGGACTGAGGTGGGACTGAAAGCAGGTGTGGAGAGGCAGCAGGCTTTTGGTTTCAATGTGAAGAATGCAGCCCTCTTCCCACCAGAAGCAGAGCAAGGAATGTGGCCGGAGGACTACTCTCTCTCTGATCATGCACCACTGACCGTTGTGTTTTCTCCTGTAAGGATGCCTTGTTGCCAGACTCGATGCTAACCCCCGTATATATATACTGCCGCTTGTTGTAAAGTTTGTAGAGGAAGAGGTAGAGAAGATGTACCACACCGATAGCTGAAGTAGGAGATGTAAATGAAGCTGTACAAAATAAAAAGGTTGAGGTGTGAAATGTATATGAATCTTGGCTCATCTTCTCAGCTCTTTTTGTCACTTGTACACCGACCAATCCTTTTCCAATGCAGAAATATAAATTTGCGTTACATGGTGTCTTCTGATGTGAGATATTATATGATACTACGGTTGGAAATGTACATTGTATGGAAGACGGATCAAAATCAGTGGGGGGGTAGCTCATCTGTTAGTTTGACTTACATTTCATATTTCATCTTGTTCCCTGATCTGGCTTGCGAACATTGAAACATTTCTCTCTTATTTTCTTTTAATTTTTTTTTTGACTTCACAAGGGATGTTATTCTAGTTAGGCATGATCATTGTGTTTGGTTGTGCAACTCCCGTTGAAAAAGGCTCGGGACAAAGCAGCAATCTCTCCCCTGGATTGGTGTCATTGGTTGCTTGTGCCACAATGCGGAGCGGCATCGGACCTATAATGCGGGGGGCGGCGGCCATGGTCGGTCGGTCATGTGGGGGTGACTTTGTCCACTTGGATATGGCCGTTGAGACTGTCCATGGGGGCATAAACAGAGGTCAGGGATTATTTATCCGGAGCACATGCCTCTCTCTCTCTCTCTCTCTCTTTCTCTGAGATAAATTGGACCAGAAAAAAAGCAGCAGAAAATCGGAGTTAAATTCGGTCAATTCTTAAATGAGATGTACTAGTTTTTGCTCCGCACTAAAAGAGGCGATTCCTATAATATAGCTTGTCCTGTTCTGTTAAACTAAAAATAAAAGCTGGTTGGTGAATTTAATTGGTCTTAGAAAAAATGGTCGTTTGGTCGTTTTCCAAAAATATGTTTTCACTAAAATTAAAAAAAGTCAGTTTTTTGAAGAGCAGGTCTTCCTCTGTTGTACATTGAATCATGCTTTGTAGAAGTGTGTTCTAAGTTCTAACCAAACAAACCCTAAGTTATGTCTGTTTGATTTATACACCATTTATGATTCATTTTAAAACTTTTCATAGTCAGAGACTTAGAAAGCGGATAATATGAAGTGTTACCGAATTAACAAGCTAAACATGACTCAAAATGATTTGAATCCTATCAATGAAAAGATAGTTTAACCCGTTACCTATTTTACCTTGCCACTTTTTATCCTTATGCTGCTGCATTTCTTTACTATTTTTTATTATTCCTCACTTTGTACTGCATCATTCTCTCTGCTCTATGTTGCTTGAGTTCCACTAGAGCATCCTCTCTAGCATCCAGACTTTATTTATTTATTTTGAATTTGATAACCGAAGATAGCCGTGGCTTGATTCCCTAGCCTCATCGCTAGCTAGCCAAGCAACCAGCTACCAATTTTTTTTCTTTTAAGTTTCGATTGAGTCAAATTTGCTCGAAAGCAAGGTTCAATGAAACGTGTGGTTTTCACTGTATTGGCAGCCTCTCAAGGCTCCATCTTGTTGAAGGACGGAGAACGAGTTTGCTCCAGCTTAATGACACGAAATTTTTTTATGCATCATGCGCGATGTAGGAATGCATGCATTATGCACGATGATTAATTCACATACACATATAATTATATATATTATGTGAAAAAAATAAAAATATTTTTGATGCATGAGCACATGGATCAATCATTGTATGCAATGCATGTATTCTGCATGTAGCATTGCATGCGGTGAACACTTTTTCTGACGTTAAAGAATTATCGTGACGTTTGTTTTTATTTCCTTCTCTACCTCTTCCTTTTTTATTATTTTATGCATTGATGCTCAGGGATCGTCCTTGGCCTTAGGGTTTAACTGGTTGACAATTGTATTGTGTCACAATGATAACCTTAGTTTTTGAGTCATCATAAATTATTATTATTGATAGGACCAGTTAACAGGCTCATGGGTAATAAAAACAGAAGTTTTCAAACAATTTTTCTAGGCGGCCATCTTTGGCGGCCTTCCTAAGTGGCTTAGTTCCTAGGCGGTCTCGCTGGCCTACTAGATTTTCTCTTCAAAGAAGGCAGTGGGCATTTAATTCCGTCCGTAGCTTTGCTATTTGTTGCAACAAGCGTCCTTCGTAATGAAGTGAGAAAATAAGAGGGAAAAAGAGCTATGTGATGTGAGTGGGTTCTCCCAAGGACCGCCTTTTTGTCATTAATGTCCCATAGGCAAATCAATGGGCAGCATTTAATGATACAGAGACAGAAGGAAATCCTAAGCGACCTTTCATCTTAAGTGGCAATCCTAAGCGGCCCCTTCCTCAATAATCCTAAGCGGCAATGACCTGGGAGCATTTAATGGGCTAAAGCCTTTGATGGTGTAGATCCAGAAGGAAATCCTAGGGGGCCTTTCATCCTAGGCGGCCCCTTCTTCAACAATCCTAGGCGGCAATGGCCTAGGGAGCATTTAATGGGCTAGGGCCTTTGATGGTGTAGACCCAGAAGGAAATCCTAGGTGGCCTCTTCCTCCACGGCCTTCCTCAATGGCCATCCTAGTAGGCAGTCCTAGGCGACCTTCCTCAATGGCCATCCTAGGCGGCCTTTCTAAGCGGCCATCCTAGGCGGCCTTTTTAGGCGGCGTTTCAGACTCCCAATGCCACCACGACGATGACTCCCTATCGCATTTATGTGCCAGGGCATTTATGGTCTTATAAAGGCCATGTGCATTTATGGCTATCATGTTGACTCCCTTTTTGGCCCCATGCATGCATGTAGGGGTGCTTCGATAATAACTTCGGGACCCATCTTCATCCTAGGCGGTCCCGAAAGCTTCTCCCAGCTAGACAGCTCCCGAGCAATCCTAGATGGCCCCCGACACCCCCTTGACGGCGGCCAAGAGCAGCCTAGACGGCCCTGAGCAATCCTAGACGGCCCCCGACACTCCCATGACGGTGGCCAAGAGCAGCCTAGACGGCCCCGAGCAATCATAGACGGCCCCCGACACTCCCATGACGGCGGCCAAGAGCAGCCTAGACGGCCCCGAGCAATCCTAGACGGCCTCGACACTCCCATGACGGTGACCAAGAGCAGCCTAGATGACTCTCGAGCAATCTCAGACGGCCCTGACACTCCCATGACGGTGGCCAAGAGCAGCCTAGACGGCCCCGAGCAATCCTAGACGGCCCCCGACACTCCCATGACGGTGGCCAAAAGCAGCCTAGACGGCCCCGAGCAATCCTAGACGGCCCTCGATACTTCCATGACGGCGGCCAAGAGCAGCCTAGACGGCTCTCGAGCAATCCCAGACAGCCCCGACACTCCCATGACGGTGGCCAAGAGCAATCCTAGACGGCCCCGAGCAATCCTAGGCGGCCTCACCGGACCCAGGTCCCACAGATGCCTTCCCGGCCTTAGCCAGCAACAGCCTCGTGGAGCAGAGGCCCTAGGCGGCCACTAGCATCCCTAGGCGGCCTGCTTCTCCCAGCCAGCAAGCTCCTCCCAGCCGGCCATCCATGGTGGCCCCTCGTCCAACGACCGCGATCTTCCGCGGACCTTTCGACTCTACACGCCAGGTAGAGGGTACGATCTCCATGGCTCACCAAGGGCCAGGTCTAGGCAATAGAATTGGATGAAGGAGAGATATAGCTTCTCTACGTGTCAGGTGGCATATGCATGAGCCAGAGGCATCCTATGGGTCCGACGGTACTATTAGCCTTTATTTAATTCAAGAAGGGACTCATGGAGACTAAATAAGGACTCTGATCATTAAATAAATATTCAGGATCAATGTACCAGAAAAGGCCAGCTATGCACACTCGATCTGCGGATGAAATCATGACTTGCATGAGGTAGGACGATGCTTTTAACTCTGACATATCACTAAAAGACAACGCCTGCAGCTCTGACATGCCACTAAGAAGAAGTGTCTTCATAAAAGCTTCGACAGGTGGCAGCACCTCAGGTCTCACAGATATTAATCCTGACATTTTGTCTACTAAAAGTCCTTAATCATCATGACACTCCCAACACTCATCAGATAAGCCCCAAAAGTCATGGTCTATCATGAGGACCCACGTGGCTCAATTCCACTAGATGACAAAGATCCAACCCCCTCATGCAAAAGACAAAGTCCCAAGATAAATAAAGGGGTAAAAGGGACCTCCGACCAGGTAACTCTAAAAAACTCAACACGCTCAATTTGAGCCCCTCTCTCTTTCTCTTTCGAGCCTTCTCAAGCTCATGGCTGTTGCCCAGAGCACTAACTTAAGCATCGGAGGGTCTCCGTCGGAATATCCGGTTGTGGGACTTCTTGCAGGCTTTGAAGACAAAGGAAGTGCCCCGATATTTCTATGGAGGAACGGCCGATGCTCAAGGACGCCAGCTCAAAGTGATCGGGCATCAACAATTATTATTATTATTATTATCATCATCATTATTATTATTTCTATTTAGTACTGAAAATGGGAATGGATGTTACGCATGCATGGAAGTAAATTTCAGTGCTACTTTGACTAAAAACCATATCATGCACTACTCAATTCAGTTTTAAATAAAAATATGCTACCCTCATATTATTAAAAATATTCTTAACCATTTAGCTTTCACCTTTTGTGCATTTAGCCTTCACCTTTTCGACCAAATACCATTGTTTTTGCACAATATCACTAAGGATGAATGATCATTATTGTTGACGATCAAAAATAAAACCTACTCACTACTATAGCTAATGATGAATCGAAATTATATCCTCGAGGACCAAGGATAATTATTTAAAAAAAATATTTTTGTAGAAGATTATATTATGAGTAGTGGTTATTAAAAGATAACAACTAATTAATTAATGAAATCAAGACACAGGAGAAGCAACACATGAATCCGAATCCACTATGCAAATAGATTTTATCTTTTTTTCTTTATGTTGCACTAGCAATAATTTTTACAAATTCAGAATTAGAATAATTTATCTCTTATTAGGCATGGACGTTAGTATAAACTATCTAATTATTTGCAACGTTAGGAGTCTAACTACCATACTATGATCTACCTCTCTGAGGCATGTACCGTATCTTGAGATCACAGTACGTCGATAGAGGGTGCAGGCTATGTATGCCAAATTAAAATCTCAATCAAAAAAATAACTTAAAAGATATACAAAAAAAGAGCATGATTTTTATTATATAGAAATCAAGAACAAAAGAGAGAGAATCTGGTTACAGACTTCATCATCATCCCAAGTTGAAGAAATGTAGCCATGCATTACTGTCGCCAGCATCCCCTCCATAATTTTTCTCTTCCAAGCCTAAATATTATGATTTAAAAAAAAAAGAAAAAATTTTTATAGAAAATTCCTTTCCGAACTACCGTCTTTCTCTTATAGAGCTCGTAGCGCTTCCTTCTAGTCAAAGTTGGAGTTAATTATGCTCAAGATCGGTTAGATATCGTGAGAAAACTTCTCAGTCATTCATTTTACATTATGGGCCTTAGCTTGCACTAAGAATCATGCAAAATCATCTCTCCCTTCCTTCTCAAGCAAACAAAATTCTAATTTGAGTGTAGTCTATGTCGTTGGACTTAAAAAATTGAGCTCTTTCCATCTATGGATTTTTTTTAAAATATAAATAAAAAGTATTAATTCTTAATAAATTTAATGTAATTAATATTTATTTTAATGATTAAATTAGAATAATTTATAAACTTGTCAGTGAATTAGGAGGGTATGAACCAAACAATTTGATATGTGATGTGCTAGTTTGTTAACAGAGAGGAAACCAAATGATAGGTTAAATATAGGGCTAGTTTGACTTCGATCCAAAATTTATTTAGTTCAAAATTAATTGGATTAACTTCAGACTTAAAACCAAGGGGCGTTCCAGATATGGATTATGTTTTAAAATTTCTAATTTATATCCAAACAAACCTGAACCACTATAAAAATAGTACCTTATATATTCGAAAACCTTCCTTGAATAGAAACAATTAGTCATAACAATAATATGTGTTATTGATTATAATTGCGGTATGATTATCAATCAAGTCTTAAAAGATGTTTTCGACTGTATTTACATGTTGTTTATTATTATTTTATTCATAAGATTTTCATGATGCTTTTGGACGATCAACTCCTTATTTGTTATAATTTGTTTGAAATACTACTTTGGACCAGTTTAACTCCAAAATATTCAATGGATTGTTAAAATCTATTTAAATTTGTTCCAATCAAACCTGAAGAGAATTAAATTAATTAGGCTTGATTGTAATTTTTTTAACTTAATTTAAATATGGATTAGTTGAATTGTTCTAGTTCTTGACCTAGTCCATCTCAGCTTCCGGCTGTGAATGGTTAGAGCCAGTCTACCCCATGAATGGTTAGAGCCCGTCTACCAAGAATGTCATTCTCAATGACACGGACTCGGCACCTAAGCTTTACCCTCCTTTGCACTAAAGCAATAACTGATTAGCAATTAGATGTCTCCCAATTGACTTCTAAGAGTTCACATTTATTCAAGCTATTAATGACCTCAAGCAAGATCTTCCCCTTGCCTTGACATCAAATATTTAGGTTGACTCAATTTAGCCAACGTATTTACTTGTTTGGATGAAAAGATTTCTCCAGTCATGAATGAATGCCTTGTATGATGGGGTTACAAATTCCAAGTCCCGAGTGATGTGAAGGCATGGTAGGAGTAATATGCAAACATCTGTTTTACTTGTCCTTATTTGATTAGTGAAAAGATCAAAGCTCAAAAAATGAGATTTAGTTGTCCTTTATTGAAAAGTCAATAAGTATACTTCTATGGTGTTAGGTAATGCTAGATGGGGTTGCAAAAGTTCATCTAAATATAAGCTTCAAGTTGTTTACCCATTAAAGATGGCCACAAATTATTCTTGAATTACTTATTCTACATTCAAGCTAGCCTTAAGGTGATTGGGATGATTGATCTTTTATCACCATGCATGTAGATTTCTTACACAAGGTCCTAGAAAAGTTGTCCATCACATGTGATCGATCCACTTAATATTAAAGCGTGAAGAATTTTAGTGATCAATGATCCTTAGATATGAAGCGTATTCGAGTTGAGATGGGGTGCACTCTGTTCCATCTCTTTGTGAATATAGGAATTTGGACCATTGATAAATTTTTGACTCCAGTGAAAGTCTAGGCTAGCCTAACTTAGTCCACATACTCTCCTATTTGATTTGAAAAAAGTCTTTGTGCTTTGGATGCGGTGCAGATCATGCACATTACGCTCAGCAATTGGCCTATGGCATGTACGCGCGCATGCCAAGAATAAAATTATCTTTTTTTATTTTTAGCACGCATGTGTGCACGTATTGCACGCCAATTGCCAGGCATGGTGCAGCTTCTACTGTACCGAATCTAATGCAGCAAGACTTTTTCTTTGATTTAAGTTGGGGAGCCCAAATTTTCAATCACCACTGTTTAGTGTTATAGTTTCTGATGTGGCTAATCACAGTCAGGCAGCACGATAACAACCCGCACGATTTTTTTTGAACGAAAGTAAACTTTGGTTGGTTTCAAGTTCGGCTTCGGCCTCGGATTCGGCTCGGCCTCGGCTTCGGCCCCGGATTCGGCTCGGCCTCGGCCTCAACCCCGAGTCTCGCCTCGGTCTCGAGTCCTGCCTCGGCCTCGGCCTCGGCTTCAAGTCCCACCTCGGCCTTGGCCTTGGGTCCCGTCTCGGCCTTGTCCTCGGATCTCGCCTCGGCCTTGGTCTTGGCCCTAACCTCAGTTCATACTACGCGCTCTCTACCCTCATGAAATCAACTCTGAATATCGAGCTCGGTGATCTAAAACACCAGCTGCAACATGGCCGGCCCGCCTGTCATTGCCAAAATCATGGGTAGTTGCTAGCACACCCAACAGTCGCCGGTATTTACGGCATTTGCTCAGCAACGACGTACCTACCCGCCATTCATAGAGCTAATCCTGAGGGATTCGACGGTTCTAACGAGGGGTAAAAGGGACCTCCGGACAAGTATAAAAAGAGGACTCTAACTCGCAAGGAAAAAAGGAAGGAATCTGAACTCTCTCATTTAAATTCTTGTTCCCCCAAGTCGCTAACTTGAGCATCGGAGGGTCCCTGTCTGAACCACCAGTCCAGGACTTCTTTTGCAGGTTCCTAGTGGAAAGGAGGTGGCCTTGTCACATTCCTGAAAACACGCAAAGATCTCCTCTCGCCCGACACTCTTCGAAAGTGATTTGGCTGCAACAGATTGGCGTGCCAGGAAGGGGGGCGATCATGGCAGACAGACGTTTATCCTCACGCATCTGCGACCCCCTCACGCATCTGTAACCCCTCGACCTCTATAAGGAAGAAGATGGTGATTACCTGGGCACAAGACGCTTCTTCCAGTCAAGCCACGGGACGCCTACAACAGGCTGAACAGTCGAAGGCCAACCTCCCTATTCCGCGTCCTAGGCAACCACGGGCCGAACAGTCGGAGGCCAACCTCCCTGTTCCGCCTCCCGTGCAGCTGTAGGCTAGCCAGGCCGATCGGCTTAATGCCCTGACTCATCAGGTGCAAGATCTGTTAGTGGTGGTGCGGGGACTGTAGGAGCAGGGCTCCACCGCCACACCTGCGCCACCTCAACCCCCTCCGCCGCATGTAGAAGGCCATGGAGCTAGTCAACACTATCGGGGCAGAACTCCTCCTGAGGCCTCCCACCACTCGCCCCGAAAGCCTCATTGCCGGAAGACCTCCAAGCGACGACGGTCTCTTTTCCATCATTCTGATCACTCTCACAGGCGGCGTGGTGAGAAAGAACCAAGGCACGTGCACTCCTTGTGCCGGCAACCTTCCCCGTCTTCATCTTCCAACTCCTCAAAAGAAGACACCAACAGAAAGATCGCTCATCGGGCCAAGCAACGGCTTGATGAGTATTATCAGCAGTTGGAAAAGCTTAGCCGCCGGATCGCCAACCCCCACGGGATGGACTATGACCATCGTCCCCCGCTCTCTCGCCGCATTATGGAGGAGCCTGTCCCACCTCGGTTCTGTCTCCCCCAGTTGGACCCGTACGATGGCACGACGGACCCTCTGGATCACTTGGAGAGCTACAAGGTCCTCATGCAAGTCTAGGGGGTGACAGATTCTTTTCTCTGTGCCGCCTTCCCGGCCACGCTTCAGAAGGTGGCACGTGCATAGTATTCCCGTCTACCACCATGCAGTATCAACTCTTTCAGGCAACTCGAGCGATCTTTCCTGGCCCACTTTGATGCATGCCAGAAGATCCCTCGGGTGACTGATAGCCTGTTCACCATCCAGCAAAGGAGCGGCGAGACCCTGAAGGATTTCGTCACCCGGTTCAAGGAAGCCGCGCTTGAAGTTTATAACCTTGAGGATTCTGTAGTCACTCTAGCCCTGAAGCAAGGACTTCATCCTTCCAGATTTGCCTGCTCTCTAGACAAAAAGCCTTCCAGCTCCTACACCGAATTGTTAAGTCGAGCGCAGAAGTATATTCGCGCCAACGAAGCAGACTCTTCTAGGAGAGAGGCCGACAAAGGCTCCAGCAAGAAGCCAATATCCACGGAACCCGCTGGAGGATGATTCAGAAAGCTTGAGCCACCTCGTTGCTCGGATAACCGGCCTCAAACGCTCGTTCCCAAGGAGCATTTCACTCCTCTCCTCGCTCCAATATCTCACATCTTGTTAGAGATTGAGGACGAGCCCTACCTTCGGCGTCCACCCCCCATGAAGCCAGGAGTTCTCCATAGCAAAGAACTCTACTGCCGGTATCATAGTGATTACGGTCATGATACTGAAAACTGCTGCCTGTTGAAGAAAGCTATTGAAGAACTTATTCAGCAAGGCCATCTAAGCAAGTTCGTTCGAAGAGGAAATCCAGCTGCCTCGGGTCCCTCTGCACCTCCCACTCCTCAGATTGGTATCGACAACGCCCCAACAGAGAAGACGGTGGCCATGATATCCTGGGGGGCAGGTAACATTTTTAAGAGACAGCAAGAAGAGGGAGAAGAGACTGTAATTTCCTTCTCAAAAAGGGACATAGAGGGGGTAGTAAATAAGCATGACGATAGCGTCGTCGTGTCTATGACGATCACTAAACATCCTGTAAAACGAATTCTGGTTGATAGTGAAAGTTCGATCGATGTTTTGAACTATGATGCTTTTGTTAGGATGAACTTGCCCGAACGTTCGCTTTGGCCCATCACCACCCCCTTGGTGGGTTTCACTGGAGACTCCGTGAGGGTCGAGGGGGAAGTCACTCTCCCTGTCACTGCTGGGACTTTGCCACGTCAAAGCACGGTCTTCATGAACTTCCTGGTAGTTCGGGTCCCATTGGCTTACAACGCCATCTTGGGAAGACCTGGCTTGAACTTGCTAGATGTTCTCTACCAAGAGATTGCTGGTAAAGTTCCCCACCGACGAAGGAGTTGGAGAAATGAAGGGAGAACAAAGCCCGTTGCTGCTCTGCTATCACTTGGCTCCTAGTTTACAAGGGGTGAAGCCGGCAACAGCGCCCGAGCTGCTCGACCCCTATGACTTGGAGAGGAGGGGGGAGCCAGCCGAGCATTTGCTGACCTTCCCCTTGGGGGAAGACCCGACAAGGGCCATCTAGATCGGAGCACTACTTTCGGAGGAGGCACGCAATCAGCTCCTTGCTTTCCTGCGTGTCAACTCCGATATCTTTACATGGTCATTATCTGATATGCCAGGTATCCCTGATGTTGACCCAATTGAGGATTTTGATGATTAACAAAACTATTTGAGTATAACATTTGATGTTACTAATGATTTTGATTAAGTTTTTCAGATTATAAGTCTATTTGATGATCAAAATCAAGAAGGAAATCAAGTTCTGGTTTGAATCTAATGTCAAGGTAAGACTGCAGACATTAGAGTCGACACATGGAATCACAGAGCCGACTCCGGAAAACGGCACAGACTTAGAGTCGACTCCGGGACTGTGAGAGCCGACTCTATCAGAAACAACAGAACGTTGGATTTTCAGGCCACGACTTAGAGTCGACTCTCAGTCTATTAGAGTCGACTCCAGAAGAATTTTGTGTCGACCCCAGAAAAGTCAGAGACGACTCCAGATCAAGCGGATTAAATTATTTCGAGTTAGAGCCGACTCCAGAAAAGCCAGACACGGCTCCAGAACTATCAGAACGACTCTAAACTTTATCTTTATCTATTTTAATCCCAACGGCTATTGTTATTTATGGATCTAATCCTTTTTCACTTGCTTCTAACGGATAGTTTCACACTATTTGTGGATTAATCGGATCTATAAGAAGAGGGGTGATTGCATCCCAAAAGAGTAGAGAAAAGAAGAGAGGAAAAGAGAAGAAAGAGGCAAAAAGAAAAGAATAGAGAAAATCCTTGAGATCCATCAGAAAAGAAAAGAGGGAAAACCTGTAAGGAAAGGTCATACTCATTCCCCAAAAGAAGAGAAAGAGATTCCAAGCCTTCACTGTTCTATTTAGAAGAAATCTCAAGAGAAGGAAGAAGCCCTAGTTTTTCCAATCTTCTGAGCCTCAAGAGCATATTCAAAGGAAGATCCATTCAAAGGAAGAGAAGGAAGAAGCCACCAAGATCTTCGAATCAGGCTTTGGTTCCTAATCTCTATTTATTGTTTCATTATTGTATATTTTCTCATTGAAGGAGCAGTTTGCTTTTGTAAAATCAAATACTGTTTGCTGGGTCAATCTGGTGATTGATTCAGTTGAGGCTGTTAGTCTTGTGCAAGCATTAGCTTGTGGTTTTAGGTTTTGTGCTGGTGAGCCTTGAAAACCAGCTGGGTTCGTTGTGCACCCGAAAAATAACAAGTTTGAGTTGTGAGCTTGCAAAACAACTCTGCTATAATCAGTTTGATTATAGTGTGGACCCAAGAGGTACTTGGGAGTGGACGTAGGTGTAGGTACACCGAACCACTATAAAATCTCTTGTGTTTGCCGTGATTGTCTCTTTATCTTCAACTCTCTACTTATAGTTGCTTAGTTTTAAATATGTGAATCTAAGTTTTTATTTCCGCTGGGGGTTATCTTTCAAAAGAGTTTAATTTTTGAAAAACCCTATTCACCCCCCCCTCTTGGGTTGCTATCTGGACCAACACCTGAGGAGATAATCACTCACCAGCTCAACATTAAGCCGGAGTGTCGATCGTTCTGGCAGAAGAAGAGAAGCTTCGTGCCAGACCGGCAAAGTGCCATTGATAAGGAGATCCGCAAGCTGAAGGCTGCAGGCCATATTCGGAAAGTCCACTACCCTAACTGGTTGGCAAACATCGTGATGGTCCGCAAGGCCAACGGGAGTTGGAGGATGTGTGTAGACTTCACCGACCTCAACAAAGCATGTCCCAAGAACAGTTTCCCTTTGCCTCGGATTGATCAGCTCGTGGATGCTATATCAGGCCACGAGACCCTTAGCTTCATGAATGCCTTCTTTGGATATAATCAAATTAAGATGGACCCCGTGGAGGAGGAAGCTACTTCATTTATTATGGAAAAGGGAATATACTATTATAAGGTAATTGTTGACCCAATTGATGATTTTAATGATTAACAAAACTATTTGAGTATAATTTTTGAAGGCTCTGATGATTTTGATTTAGTGTTTCAGCCTATAAGACTATTGAAAGATCAAAATCAAGAGTTACAATGTGTTCTGGATCGAATCTAATGTCTAGGTAAGAATTGCAGACATTAGAGTCGACTCCGAGAATCACAGAGCCGACTCCGGAACTGGCACGGTCATTAGAGTCGACTCCGAGACTGTTAGAGTCGACTCTCACAGACGAAGCAGAAAGTCGATTTTTCTGGCTCCAACCTAGAGTCGACTCCGGGTAAGTTAGAGTCGACTCCGGAAAAGTTTCTTGTCGACCCCAGAAAAGCCAGAGACGACTCCGGAATATCATTTTAAAACGCCTCGAGCTAGAGCCGACTCCAGAAAAGTTAGAGTCGACTCCAACCCACCTGGAACGAAAAATAAAGTTGCCAGATCAGCTCTAACGGTAACTTTTCTATTTTTACTCATTTCTAACGGATATATTTTGATACAAGGTACACTCCAACGGATAGTTTTATTCCAAAAAGGTGTAAAAGAAATCTATAAAAAGGGAAGTCTATTGTTCAAAAAAAAAAGAACAAAAAATCTGAAAAACAAAGAGAGAAAATCTGAGATAGACAAATCCCATTTCAAAAATCCGTGAGCTTGAATCTTGAAAGGAAAACCTTCTAGCTCAAATCCACTCCACTCCAAAAGCTCAAGAGGAATCCAAAGCGTTCAAATCAAAGTCTTGGAGGATTTCCCAACTTGGAGAAAGGAGATTCATTTCTTGCTTTTCAACCCTTCTCAACTGCTTCAACCACGAAGAATCGGAGCTGAGGCTTGATTCAATCCAGCAAGGAGAAGAAGAAAAGAAGAAAAGCTCAAAAGCCAACCTATCTACAAATCAGGCTTTTCTAAACCTTATTATTCTTAATTTGTATATTTGCTCATTGAGGAGCTTTGTATTCACACACAATACTTATCTTATTTTTTGCCTAGTTCAATCTGGGGGATTGAACTAGAGGAGGTAGTTTTACCTCGGTTTAAGCTTTGGGTTAGTTGTGAGCCCGTGAAAAACAACGTGTAGGGTTTTGTGCTGGTAAGCCCGAGTAAAACCAGCTGGGTTCGTTGTGCACCCGGTAAAACAACAAGTTTGAGTTGTGAGCTTGGAAAACAACTCGGCTGTAATCTAGAGAGATTATAGTGTGGACCCAAGTGAATCTTGGGAGTGGACGTAGGTGTTGAATACACCGAACCACTATAAAATCTTTGTGTTTGCAGTGTCTCATTGTCTCTTTATCTATCTCTATCTTACTCACTGCACTTTATAGTTATCTTGCATTTGCCCTCATTAATCTCAAGCAAACTATTTTAAAAAGGGCTAATTTTTTAAAGAACCCAATTCACCCCCCCCTCTTGGGTTGCCATCTGGGCCAACAATTGGTATCAGAGCAAGTGCTCATTTAGAATTTGATCTCACGATCAAGGGCTAAAGATCCTTATGGCAACACAAAGTGGTTCATGTTTTGCTGAAGGTCATTCTACGAATAGACCTCCTTTATTTAATGGAACCAACTATTCATATTGGAAAGCTAGAATGAGAATATTCATTCAAGCTTCGGACTATGAATTGTGGGGAGTAATAATAAACGGACCTAGTACACCCACACACCTTATTGATGGCACTATTGTTCCTAAACCCGAAAGGGATTGGAATGATAATGATAGGAGAATGGCACAACTAAATGCTAAAGCCATTAATATTTTATATTGTTCCTTAGACTCTAATGAATTCAACCGTATCTCAACATGTAATTCCGCAAAAGAAATTTGGGATAGGTTGGAAATAACTCATGAAGGAACAAACCAAGTTAAGGAATCAAAAATAAATATTTTGGTTCATAAATATGAATTGTTTACAATGGAACAAACTGAAACCATCACATGCATGTTCACTAGATTCACTGATATTGTGAATGGTTTAAAGAGTCTTGGTAGAATTTATTCTAATGCTGACCTTGTGCGCAAAATTCTTAGGTCACTACCAAGAGCGTGGGAAGCAAAAGTCACTGCTATCCAAGAAGCAAAGGACCTCAATGCACTACCTTTAGAGGAGCTTCTAGGATCCTTAATGACCCACGAGCTGACAATGAAGCAGCATGTTGAGGAGGAAACAAAAAGAAAGAAAACTCTTGCCCTCAAGACTGCAGAAATGGAAGAGAGCAGCAGTGAAAGTAATGATGAGATGATGATGAAACTGCTCTCTTGGCCAAAAAATTCAGAAGTTTATGAGAAAAAGGCCATTCCATAAAAAGAAATTTGGAGCAAGATTTGATGGAGAAAAAGATAAGAAAAAGGACAAGGAGAAAGAAAAAGAAAAAGAGCCCTTGTATGTTATGAGTGCAAAAAGCCAGGGCACTTTAAATATGATTGTCCTTTGCTGAAAAAGGCCTACAAGAAAAAGAAGAAAGCATACATGGCAACATGGTCTGATGAATCTTCCTCATCGGAAGAAAATGAACAAAAGGAAGTTGCCAATATCTGCTTCATGGCCAACAACGACGACAACGACAATGAGGTAAGTTCTGAAAACTCAAATGATGAATTTACATTTAATGAAATGTTTGAAGCTTTCAATGAATTGATGATTGATTTTAAATCTTTGAAAAAGAAGTATAAGTTTTTGAAAAATGACAATATTAGCTTAACTAAAAGTAAAAATGAATTAGCTTTAGAAGTTAAGAACTTAACTAATGAAAAAGAAGAACTTAGGAAAGAAAGAGAAATATTAATCAAGAAATAGATTTATTGAAATCTGAAACTAAAAACTCAACAAAAGATTTAAAAGTTCAATTAGAAACCTTAGCTTTAGAAAAAGAATCAATCTCTAAAGACAATGATTTATTAAAGAAAGATGTTAAAAAGTATAAAGACATTGTTGAAAAATTTACTCTAAGCTCAACAAAACTAAATATGATTTTAGATAGTCAAAAAGCTGTTTTTGACAAAGCAGGTTTAGGGTATAACACATTAAGGAAACAAAAATCTTTAAAGAATATTTTTGTAAAAGCCAACCAAAGTAATATAACTTGTTTCAAATGTAATGAAAAGGGTCATAAATCATTTGAATGCAAAACATTAAATAATAACAACAAGTTAAATATTAAAGCAAAGAAAATATGGGTTCCGAAAGGAACAATTTTTGTTGCTACTAACCATGAAGGACCCAAGAAAGCTTGGGTACCTAAACATAAAGTTTAAATTATGTTGCAGGAATGTCTTGTAGCCAAAAGATCAAAGAAAAAGTGGTACCTTGATAGTGGCTGCTCAAGACATATGACGGGTGACAAAGATGAATTCATCACCCTGGAAGAAAAGAAAGGTGGAGTTGTGACGTTTGGCGATAACGGTAAAGGTCAAATTATGGGCCTTGGTAAAGTTCGCATAACTCCATCTATATTTATTGATAATGTACTTTATGTTGATGGTTTAAAGCACAATTTAATTAGTATAAGCCAACTATGTGATAAGAACTTTAATGTTTCATTTAAATCTTCTATTTGCATAGTATCTGATTCCATTAATGATAGCATTGTTTTTACTGGTTATAGACATGGCAATGTGTACTTAGTTGACTTAGACAAATTATCTGAAAGTAGTCATTGCCTAATTGCTGACAATGCTAACATAAATGATATTGGATGGTTATGGCATCGTAGATTAGGTCATGCAAGCACACACCTTATTTCAAAACTAATTAAAATGGATTTAGTTAAAGGTTTACCTAAGTTAGATTTTGAAAATAACAAAATCTGTGATGCATGTCAATTTGGAAAACAAACTAGAAGTTCTTTCAAATCTAAAAATGTTGTTTCAACTTCTAGGGCTTTAGAGCTACTTCACATGGATCTTTTCGGACCAACTAGAACCACAAGTCTAGGAGGAAAGAAATATGGTCTAGTGATTGTAGATGATTATTCTAGATATACTTGGGTAATGTTTTTAGCTCACAAAGATGAGACTTTCTCGATATTCCTGAAATTCTTCAAGAAAGTCACAAATGAGAAAAACACTACTATAGTATCTCTAAGAAGTGATCATGGAACAGAATTTGAAAATCACTTATTTGAAAATTTCTGCACTGAAAATGGAATTAATCATAATTTTTCAGCCCCTAGGACTCCACAGCAAAATGGTGTAGTTGAAAGAAAAAAGACTTAGAAGACATGGCCCGTACCATGCTATGCGAAAGTAACCTACCAAAGTATTTTTGGGCGGAAGCTATTAACACAGCATGCTACATCTTAAATCGAGCCCTAATAAGACCAATCTTAAAGAAAACACCTTATGAATTATGGAATGAAAGAAAACCAAATATAAAATACTTTCATGCATTTGGATGTAAATGTTTCATTCATAATAATGGTAAAAACAACTTAGGAAAATTTGATGCTAAATCTGATGAAGGAATTTTTCTAGGTTATTCAACAACTAGTAAAGCTTATAGAATCTTTAACAAGAAAACCTTAATTGTTGAAGAATCCATACATGTAGTGTTTGATGAATCTTTAGCAACTGGATCTGAAAAGATTGATGATGAGGAAGATACAAACATAATTGAAAAAGATCTTGAAAAACTTAATATTGAAGTATCTTCAGATCATGAGCAAGAAGCTAAAGATGATGATTCACATAAGGACGATGATGTCAATATTGATCATAATGATATAGATCTTCCAAGAGACTGGAGATATGCCCATAGTCATCCCAAGGAATTGATTATAGGTGATCCATCTCAAGGAATAAGAACTAGATCATATATGAGAAATATTAGTAATCATCTTGCATTTGTATCACAAATTGAACCTAAAACTATAGAAGAAGCTGAAAAAGATAATAATTGGATGTTAGCAATGCAAGAAGAATTAAATCAATTTACAAGAAATAATGTATGGACTTTAGTTGAAAGACCTAAAAATCATTCAGTAATAGGATCAAAATGGGTTTTTAGAAATAAACTAGATGAAAATGGCATAGTAATTAGAAACAAAGCTAGATTAGTTGCAAAAGGATATAATCAAGAAGAAGGCATTGATTTTGATGAAACTTTGCACCTGTAGCTAGATTAGAAGCTATTAGGCTATTACTAGCATTTGCATGTCACATGAACATTAATTATTTCAAATGGATGTTAAAAGCGCATTTTTAAATGGATTTATAAATGAAGAAGTTTATGTAGAACAACCACCAGGTTTTGAAGATCACGAATTTACAAATCACGTTTTTAAATTACACAAAGCATTATATGGTTTGAAACAAGCACCTAGAGCTTGGTATGATAGGTTAAGTAAATTCTTAATTGAAAATGATTTCACAAGAGGAAATGTTGATAAAACTATTTTTGAAAAGAAAAAGTAAAGATTTACTTGTAGTACAAATATATGTTGATGACATTGTTTTTGGTGCTACTAACGATTCTCTATGTCAAGAATTTGCAAGTTAATGCAGGGAGAATTCGAGATGAGCATGATGGGAGAACTCAACTTCTTCCTTGGACTCCAAATCAAACAAAGCAAAGAGGGTATCTTTATCAACCAAACAAAGTACACAAGAGAGATTCTAAAGAAATTTGGTATGGAATCAATTAAACCCCTCGGAACACCAATGAGTCCTTCATGCAAGCTGGACAAAGATGAAGAAGGTAAAAAGGTTGATCAAAAGTATTATCGAGGTATTATCGGATCCCTTCTTTATTTAACAGCAAGTAGACCAGATATTATGTTTTCTGTATGTTTATGTGCTAGATTTCAATCAGAACCTAAAGAATCACACTTAATAGCTGTTAAAAGAATACTAAGATACTTAAGTGGAACAAAAAATGTAGGTTTATGGTATTCTAGAGACTCCACATTAAATCTAATTGCATACTCAGATTCTGATTATGCCGGATGCAAGTTAGATAGAAAAAGCACAAGTGGTGCATGCCAATTTTTAGGAAGTAACTTAATCTCATGGTTTAGCAAAAAGCAAAATTCGGTTGCATTATCTACTGCGGAAGCAGAATATGTTGCAGCAGGAAGTTGCTGTGCTCAAATCCTATGGATTAAGAGACAACTTGAAGACTATGGTATCACACTTGATAAGACACCCATAAGATGTGATAATACAAGTGCAATAAATCTTACTAAAAATCCAATTCAACATTCAAGAACAAAGCATATTGAAATAAGATATCACTTTATAAGAGAACATGTAGCCAATAATGAAATTTGTCTTGATTATGTGAATACTGAAGAACAACTTGCAGATATATTAACAAAACCCTTAAGTGAAGAAAGATTTTGTTATCTTAGAGGAGAATTAGGAGT
Source organism: Calamus simplicifolius (assembly GCA_900491605.1). Classification (NCBI taxonomy): domain Eukaryota; kingdom Viridiplantae; phylum Streptophyta; class Magnoliopsida; order Arecales; family Arecaceae; genus Calamus; species Calamus simplicifolius. The sequence goes on along the minus strand of UESW01003843.1, from coordinate 1,592,372 downwards.
TTGTGATCCTTTGGAATAGTTTTCTGAAACTCTTAAGGACATCAATCTAGATTTCATCATTTTCTTGAAAAATCTTGATATTTCAATAAGGAAATCTATCTAGATCTTGATTCAATGTTTCCCCAATTGCTAAATAACTTTAATCTATAATTTGATGATTAATTTGAATAGTTTCAAATGCTTGAAACTTAATTTTTTATCTCTGAAACTGTTAGAGTCGACTCTGACAGTTTGCGGAGTCGACACCTGAGTTTTTGATTTTCTGTCTAAGTGATTAGAGCCGACTCTGGCTTTTGTGGAGCCGACTCTAATACGAGCGCTGACAGACTTTCTGGCTCGGAGCCGACACCCAGTTTTCGGGAGTCGACTCTAAGTCGAGTTAGGTCAAAAATAAAAAGGCGGAGTCGACCCCCAATCATTCCAATCGTCTCCTAAACCGTTCCTAAGAACTCCAAAACTTTTCCAACTTCCCCAAATCCACTCAAAACCCCTGATTAACCTTCCAATCCTCTCAATGGCTCCAAAGAGGCGCGGATTCGTCGCTGGAGCATCCGTTCCAACGAGAGACGCACGGTTCGAAGGCAACCATCGCCTTCTTCCTCTTCGGCCACTCAAGAGGATTCTCCACCTTCACCCTCATCTCCTAAGGTTGATCAATTAGCTGGTAAGACCATTACCACTGGGAGAAAAGTTAATTTTGATTTATTTGAATCGGAGGGTTTCTCTATTGGAAGAAATTTAAGGGATATGGGATGGGAGAAAGTGTGCTCACTAGATTTACCCACTTATCCAGCATTGGTAAGGGAGTTTTATAATGGATTAAGCAGAGGAGAAGGAGGATTGATTAGCACAGTGAGAGGAACTAGGGTTACGGTAACAACTGAGATTCTTGGAACCCTATTAGAAATGCCCACTGTTGGTTTAATGGAATGTCAACTTAATGACAGAAGTGGTGCACTATCAAGGATGCTAGGAAGAGATGTGACTGAGTTCGAAGAGATCTTTGCAAATCAGTTAAACCTAGAACTCAGATTATTGCATAATATATGTGGTAGAATCTTATTTCCAAAAATAGGGAGATTCGAGTATGTCTCGGAGCGAGACGTTCTTGATGGACTGCATTATAACTGGAAGGCCAGTCAATTTAGCTGGCATGATGATAGGTTACATGGCAGAGGCAGCTACTAAGAAAAGATCAACACTGCCATACGGTATGATTCTGACACTAGTTTTTAGAAGCCAGGGTGTGCTCATAATGGAAAATGAACCTTTAAGAAAACTGAGACACACTGATTATTACAGCATTCTACTATTCATAGAATGGGATTTAAGAAAGTTAATGGTGTTTGGATGAGGAGAGAGGAAAGAACAGATAGGGATGGTGCAGAGGGAACCAGACTAGAAGAAATCCCGGGACCATCTACTGCGGGACCATCAGTCCCTGATTCATCTTTTGCGGGACCTTCGTCTGCTGGACCTTCGGAGGCCGGACCAAGTTCTATTCCATCACCTCCACATCAGCCTATAACAAATTCTGGAGATTTTCTAATGAACAACTTGATCAGTTAAGAAGCTTACTTGCTGAGTATGACAGTCACAGGTCAAATGAAATTAATCAATTGAAAGAAGACTTTAATCAGTTAAAAGAAGAATTAAATTCGAGACTGGACATGCTATCCTTTACCTTAGGCAGTTCTGTAGAATCCTTTGGAGCTGAGCTTCACAAGATCTTCGAAAGGATGGAAGGCATTGCCGATGGATCAGGATCGTATGTTCATGCAACGGGTCAATTGAAGAAGGATATTGACCTTGCAGTCTCTCAAATCGAAGCCTGCCTTGAAAATTTTAAGAAATCACAAAAAGATGATGTAATGGAGATAATAGGTCATCTAAAGAAAATTGTATTCAAGCACATTTGATCTTGTTTTTGAGTTTATAGCTTGTACTTAGGAAGTTTTTGATTATCCAATGTATTTCATTTTGAAATGTAAATGAATCAACTGATGTAATGGTTCTTGCATATGAAATACAATTTCACTTTTTCAAATTTTGATTGATTGGATTCCTATGCTTTATTGAGATTATAAATTTTTTACTCTCCTTATTGCTAATAACAAAAAAGGGGGAGAGATAGTTGTGTATATGCAAAGAAAGAAAGATTGAATATATTGAATATATATGCATAAAGAAAGAAAGAAAGGGGGAGAATTAATTGTTTATGCAAAATGAATTGAAATGATTATCAGTTACAATTTGATGTTTATATATAAGAGGAGCTACTCAATGCAGGGGGAGCTTAACAAAAAGCTCATTTACAATCTTATGCACATTAAGTTTAACAATTCAATATTGATGGATTATATTGAACTCATGTACAATTTTAAAGTTTACATTGAACATTGGCATCAAAACCTTAATTTCAATGGTTTAAAGTTAAAATGACTATAATCCTTAGTTTGATTGAATTTTTGAATGCATATACTCAAAGTTTTTGTTATCATCAAAAAGGGGGAGATTGTTGACCCAATTGATGATTTTGATGATTAACAAAACTATTTGAGTATAATTTTTGAAGGCTCTGATGATTTTGATTTAGTGTTTCAGCCTATAA